>JADRCD010205816.1:21199-41490 GCA_019843815.1 Montemys delectorum | reverse complement strand
GGGGGGGGGGATTTTATTTATGGATTATAGCATCTTGGCCTAGGTGCGATGGTGCACATTTTGGATGTCAGCCCTCAGAAGGCTGATTGCAAGTTAGAGGCCAGTCTGGAGTCATATATAGTGAGCCAGAGGTTAAGCTGGGCTGCTCAATAACCCTGTCAAATACACACACACACACACACACACACACACACACACACATACACACCACACCACACACACCACACACACCACACACACACCATATACACACACACACTACACACACCACATACACACACCACACACAGAGACATACACACACATACACACATACACACACATACATACCACACACACATACACACTCACACCACACACACACACTCACACTATATACATACACACATACCACATACACACACACTCACACTAGACACATACACACACATACCACACACACGCACACACCACATATACACACATCACACACATACACACACCACACACCACACACACACACGCACACACCACATATATACACATCACACACATACACACACCACACACACACATACAAACACACACACATACAAACACACACATACAAACACACACACATACACACACATATACACACATACACACATACACACCACACACACCATACACACATACACACACACTCACACCACACACATACCACACACATGCACACACCACACACATACACATACACACACACACACACACACACACACACACACACACACACACACGCCCCTGCAGCCTCAACTCCCAGCTGAGAATGTTCAGGCTTTGATGGCCTTCAGTCTTTTGGACTTTGGACCAACCAGAGCCCACAATCACGTAAGTCAGTTTCTTGGAACAAACGGCCAACCTGAACTGAGACACGCTATGACCGTTAAAGCACAGATTTGGGTGTGCCTGTGAGGAGATTTGATTTCCAAGGAGGATTAACTGAGCTCGAAAGACCCATTCTGAATATGGGTGGCATGATCCCCCAGAGTAGAGCCCACATGGAATGGAAGGGAACCAGGGAAAAGCTGGGTGGGTCCTGGGATTCCCCAGTCTCTGCTTCCTGGGTGGCCATGTCAAGACCAGTTACATCTGCTCTGTGTTCCCACTACTTGATGTTCTGCCCAAGCACATGGGACCAAGTGACTATGGATTCAACTCTACAAAACAATGAGCCTAAGTCATTTCTTCTTAAGGATTTCCTCCTTCCTGCCTTCTTCTCTGTTTCCTAAAATGAGTGTGTTACTTTAGTAAGTTAGACAAATGTATAATTTTGAAGTATTTATTTATTTATTTAGGTTTTTTTGAGATTGAGTTTCTCTGTGTAGCCCTGGCTATCCTGGAACTCACTCTGTAGACCAGGCTGGCCTTGAACTCAGAGATCCACTTGCCTCTGCCTTCCAAGTGCTGGAATTAAAGGCTTGCATCTGGTTTTATTTTTAATTACATATACATGTGTGCCTGCTTGTGGGTATGTGCACATGTGTGTGCTTGCACATGGAAGCCAGAAGAGGGTGTGAACTCCCCTAGAACTGGAGTTACAAGGGATTGTTACCCATCCAACGTGGGTGCTGTCACGAGTAGGAACCAAGGGGCTTAACCCTGACAGAGCTCCTTCGCTCAGGCACTCGAATTCTGGATTCCACCGAGAGAAATTACCTCATGAGTGGTAAGAGAATGCTCAACACACTATTTAGGGTTTGAATGCTTTATGTCAGTGTCCAATACAACTACACACAGCAATATGTTATCAGAGCAAAGAGGATAAAGGTTAAGGCAATAAAATAGCTAAACACTTCACTTTACTGCATATTACAGCTTCACTTTCCTGTCTATTAGAGTAAATACGACCTGACAGTGTCCCTTGGCTGGGAGCAGGCTCAGCTATCTCTGAGGCAGGGCGTGGTGTTCCCTAAGCGAAAGCAGCTCAGCTATCTCTCAGCTGGTGTCGAGCAGGCTGTCTGCTATCTCTCAGCTGGAAGGTGGTGTTCTCAGGCAGTGAGCAGGCTGTCAGCGAGGTGTCCTGGAGAGTTAGATTTTGACCTCGGAGTCTGAACTTGACTTCCGGAGATTCTGGTGGTCTCGGATGATTTCTGGTTGTTGTGGCAGAGTTTTGAGAGTTCAGGAGGTTCACATCAGCAGCCATGGCTACTGAGAGCGGAGAATGACAGTCCATCTCCCTGCTATCTCTTAAACTATTTTTGACGTCACTCTGGAGCAGGGTTCAGATAATCACTCGGGACTGGTTATCTACTCAAGTTGTTTACGTTTCTTATGGAAAATTTTCTGCCCAAGTATATACTTCTAATATTTCTAATTTTAGCAAAACATCTATATATTATTCTAGATAACTAATACATCAAAACAGCTCACTGCAAACAACTTATCTCAAAACAACTTTCAAACATTTCCTATTAAAAGGTGGAGTGGGCCTTGCTACAGACCTGCTCCTTACAGGTGCTAAGGACCAAACTCAAGCCTTTGCAAGAGCAGTCTGTACTCTCAACCTTGAGTCATCTAGACAAATGTATTGTTTTCATTCAGAAGCCACAACAAGTCCACAGTTCCATGACTGGCTGTGATCTGAACAGTGCCAAGGAGACAGTGAGGTGGGATCTGGGGGAAGAAAGGCAGGAGGAGCCATGGGCAAGTGCTATGAGAGAGCCAAACAGGAGCCCACGGGACCTGGGATAGCTGCAGCTTAGAGCAGTAGGGCAGGCCTTGCTTGCAGGGGCTCTTAGCTTTTCTCTACTATCACTATAAGGCTACAGTGAACTGCTCCAAACTCAAGGGCACAATTTGAGTTAGCACTTGGTCCGGGTGGCCATTCTGTCCTCAGCGAGGCTCCCTGGTACAACTGGGGTCTGTTGGCTGATGACTAAAGCAGCTCAGCTCTGCTCTCTTTGTCTCCACTGTCCACCCAGCAGGCCAACAGGTTCCTGGCAGAAGGAGGAAGTGCAGGAGGAAATATGGGGGCACTAAGCTAGGTCCAGGGGCTGGCACACCCCACTTCTGCTGTACTGTAGAAGGCAAAACAAGTCACGAGTCTGTCTAGGTTCAAGGGGAAACAGACTCTCTTTAGAAAGAAAAACTCTGAGGTAAGAGGATGTGAGGCCAAGGGATGAGTCACCAGAGATCTACTTCAGGCCCGAGGCTGATAAAATCCTCCAACCCTTGCAGAAAAAGATTTCCAAGTTATGAATACTGTTTGTCATGGGGTCTTGAAAGGGAGCCCCATCTAGCTAGGGCTGTTACAATTCAGCTTCGGTGACTACATGACAAAGCTCTAGAAGCCCTAATAAGTGCAGCTGAGAATAGAAGCGGGAGGACAGGGAGCCCTAGCAAGGAACTCCTGGGTGAAAGTTCCAGAAAGCGTGACTGACAGTTGCTTCTCACTGCTGTAAGACTTAATTATGCAGCACACGCCTTTAATCCCAGCCCTTGGGAGGCAGAGGCAGGTGGATTTCTGAGTTTGAGGCCAGCCTGGTCTACAGAGTGAGTTCCAGGATAGCCAGGGCTGCACAGAGAAACTCTGTCTTGAAAAAAACCATAAAATAAATAAATAAATAAACCCCCAAACTCCAAAAAACAAACAAACAAACAACTCCCCCAAAACCCAAAAAACAAACCATGACTTATTATTATAATTTATGTGCACACTGTGTGTGAGGGTGTGTGTATGTATACACATGTGCAGATGTGTGATTGCTACATGTGTTTGCATGCGAAATCCAGAAGAGTAGGTTAGAGCTCTTGGACCTGGGACAATAGATGGTGGTGAGCTGTCTGGCATGGATACTGGGAACCAAACTCTGTCTTCTGAAGAGCACTATTGCCTCCCCCCTTCAGCTCAGCCTTTGGACTCTGGCGGTCTCTGCTTGGAGGCTACCAGCTGGGGAGCCAAGACAAAAGCTCTCTACATACTGTCAGTTCTTCCTTAGAGTAGCTGCCTGGAAATTCACACTGAGATACGGACATGCTTACCACCTGGAGACCTTCCGAGTTGCTGGGGACCTTGGCGCCTGACTTCTTCTGCAGTGTTTATGTTATGCAAATATCATGTAACCTAGAGATTCGGTTTCAGTTTTTCCTGTACCTATATATATTCTGGATATTCTAAGTACGAAGCCTTGATTGGGGCGCAACTTGGCTTTGTGCTTCTCTTATTCTTGAACCCTATATTTCAGGTCCTTTGGTCCTTCTTCTGAGAGAACCCAAGTTTGTGAAACTGCGAGACAGTTTCAGACAGATGGCTCAAGCACTATACCCTTTTAAATACTGAACTATCCCTCTACCCCCCTATTTTTTAATTTTGTACGTCTCTGTTTATCTGTGTATGTAGTACATGTATAGGTGCCTATGAAGGCCAGAAGAGGGGTTTTCTCCAGTTGTAGTTATAGGCGAGCCAATGTAGGTGCTGGGAACTGAACCAGGGTCCTCTGCAAGAGCAGTATGTAGTTTTAACTGCTTAGCTATCTCTCCAGCCCCAGCTTTTGATTATTGATTTCCATAGTACGTTTGTTTCTTTAAAAGTTACATTTGTTTACCTATTTATTTACCAGGAGACCCCTATAGACAGCACACAGATGCACACAAACATATGTGCACATATGCATACACATGAATGGACACATGTACACATAGCATTATCTATCACATACAGATATACATAACTCTCTCCACAAATACATACAAGGTATGTGTGTGCATACATGCACACACATTTTGAAAACATAGTGCTTTGAAAAAGGGAAAATCTTTAATGTTCTGTTCTATAGGAACTCATGTCTAGCCTAGAACTTACTATGTAGTTGAGACTGGCTTTGAACTCCTGATCCTCAGGTCTGCACCACTACAAATGACTTCAGTGACCTGTTACACCAATGGGGACATGGAAGCCTAGGGGTAACTGAGTTATGCAGAAATCAATGACCCAGCCAGATCTGGGGCCTCCAATGGGTCTTTGAGGACACAGGGCTCCTGAATATCCTGACTCTCTCAGAATCCACAGAGGGCTTGAATAAGTCTGTTCCTGATTCATGATAGGGTGGCCCTCCATCTTGGATGGGCCAGTTTGAGAGGACCAGGATCAGAGGATCTGGCCATAGGCTCCTGTTAGACAGTTCTGTTTTTTTTTTTTTTTTTTTTTTTCTACCTCTGCCCAAGAAAGGAAAAGTCAGTCCTAGATCCTCCATGAACATGTTCCCTTGGTTTTCAGGTTCCCCCAGCCTGTTGACCACTCTCCTGAAAGGAACTCTACATGTGGAGGAGGGAGAGGGAAGGAGGAGGAAGAGGAGAAGGAGGAGGAGGAGGAGGAGAAGGAGGAGGAGAAGGAGGAGGAGGAGGAGGAGGAAGAGGGAAGAGGAGGAAGAAGAGAAGGAGGAGGAGGAGGAGGAGGAGGAGAAGGAGGAGGAGGAAGAGGAGGAGGAGGAGGAGGAGGAGGAGGAGGAGGAGGAGGAGGAGGATAATGCCTATCTTGGTGCACCTTGGGAAGAAACCTGTTTAATCAACAGCGATGAGTGAAAACCCTTGTTGGCCTTCCTTTATGGCCTAGAAATATGTAAAGTAAGTGACCATCTCTGGCCACATCCTGGAAAAGCTGTGGCTTATCAGCAGCTGGTGTTTTCAGTGTAAACAGCCCTCCAACATGCCTCCTCAGGTCTGGTTAGGCTGGCCAGGGCTTGAGGGCACCACGAAGCAAGGTGTCACAGGGTGTCTATAACACCTACCCAAAGGGGGTGTGTGGGAGATGGAAGCCACAATGTCAGAATGAGGAGTGACCATCACGGCTGGCCTTCCTTTTCTTCTTATTTGGACAGGTGGTTATTACGGGGAGGGCGTGGGAGCAAGGGTAGAAGTCACGAATAGCAATCTGGTTTCCTGTGGAGGGCAGTAGGTGGTAGCCCTGGGATATTCACTAAATTTCTGGGGAATACAGGTTAAGTCTATATCTATTACCCAGTCATCTGGGGCAGATTGATAAGAGTGCTGTCAAAGCAGAGCCTTCTGGATATGTTGATCCGGTTCATATATCCTGATTATCTGAGCCCCTCTCTTTGTAAGTCTGTAACGGGTGGGGTGCCGAGGCTCAGTCTCAAGACCTTGCATGTGTTAGGCAAGAGCTCTGTCTCATTGAGCAATGCTTCCTCCCCTCCTCTTAGACAGGTGCCACTCTGTAGCCCAAGCTAGCCTTGAACTTACCACATAGCTCAGTTTCGAGTCAAACTTTCAATCCCCCTGTTTCTGCCTCTTACATTCTTGGATTACCGCTGTGCTTGCCACCCATGATTAGATCGCTTTTGACACCTCCTCAGTTCCCTGTGCTCTCCCCATTCCAGCCTCTGTTCTAGAGCCTCTCTTCTGGCACCCTTCAACCTACTGAAGCTCTGGCCTTCTAGGCCCCGGTAACTCTTACTCTAGCTGATGTGATGCGGAATCTGGATCACATCACTGGACCTGCAGTATACAGAGTAGGAGGCCCCAGTTCTCTTTCCCAAGGAGTCAGTCTGGTACCGAGGAGGTGATGTTTCTCAAAGTCCTTTTCACAAGTCTGACTTCTTGCATTACACTTTTCTTGCCCTCCCTCCTTCCTCTTTTGGCTTTATTTGCCTGTGGGAAGTGGCTAAAGGAGGAAGTGCCGAGCGAGAGTGAGGGAAACCAGAGAGAGGCCCAGGAGACGCAGGAGCGGAGCATGTAGCCTGTTCTTGCTGGCAGACTCCACCAAGGTGATCTGGTGTGAGAAGATGCATTTATCACTGCTGGTCCCCTTTCTCTTCTGGATCTCAGGTGAGCATGCTCAGGCAAGCAGAGGACATGGTTGCCCAGTAAGGGGTCATCCGTCCACTACCCCATTTTTGTGACACCACTGTGGCAGAACTATTGAGCTCTTAAGCCTCGTCCTAGGCAGAATTCTAGACAACTTCGGGAATGGTCGTATTTAAGACAGACACACCGATGAGCCCCACTGGTCTTTGAAAGATAGGAGATTGTGCTCCCTTCGGCAGCACATGTACTAAAATTGGAACGATACAGAGAAGATTAGCATGGCCCCTGTGCAAGGATGACACGCAAATTTGTGAAGCGTTCCATATTTAAAAAGAAAGAAAGAAAGAAAGAAAGAAAGAAAGAAAGAAAGAAAGAAAAAAAGAAAGAAAGAAAGAAAGAAAGAAAGAAAGAAAGAAAGAAAGAAAGAAAGAAAGACAGGAGAGCTCTGGTTGCTCAGGAGAATGTCTGATGAAGCTGGATTGTCATCCTGCAGTTGTGTTCCAGCAATGGAGGGAAGGCTTCAGGGGAAGAAATGATTGTGGAAACAGGTCACTCAAGGGAAAAAAAATTCTGCTCTTCAGACTGACAGAGGGGTGATTTGTGGCAGCTGGGAGAGAAGGCGATATCAGAAGCAACTGAGGACTGAAAGGTGAAGAGAGGGCAGGAGACAAGGCCACAGATAGAAGGCTGACAGCACTTTCTTGTGTTTTGAGACGGCGGGGTGTGCTCCCTACGTAGCCAAGGCTCGCCCTCTAACTAGTGATCCTCCTGCCTCCAAGTCTACCTCCAAAAATATTCACAATATGATTCATAACAGTAACAAAATTACAATTATGAAGTAGCAACAAAAATAATTTTATGGCTGGGGGTCACCACAACATGAGGAACTGTGTTAAAGGGTCACAGCATTAGGAAGGTTGAGAATCATTGCTCTAGTTAGTGCATGCTGAGTTAGACCACAGAAGAGGGTTTTCTGTCCGGTACTGGGATTATAGGCTGTGCATGACCCTTGAATCATGTAGCTGTAAGTGAATGGATACAGTTTTGATTTCAAAGAAAGAGAATTTACTCTTGAACACAGTGATGTATACCTTTAATCTCTCTTCATTTGGAAGACAGAGGCAGGTGAATCTCTGTGAGTTTAAGGGACAGCTTAGTCTACATAGCAAGTTCCAGGCTAGTCAGGGTGCAGGGTGAGACCGTCTTAAAACAAATTGCACCAAATCATGAGTTCTTTGTGTCGTTTTTTCATGTGTGCATATCATGTACTTAGATAATTGTCTTCTCTCATCTTCTCCCCCATTTCTACCAGTCCCCTTCTTCTCCCTAAATGTCCTCTTCTATTTCCATCTTTGTTTGTTTGTTTGTTTGTTTGTTTATTAAAATCTGGAGTGTGTGTAGGAGAGAAAACATGTGATATTTGTCTTTGTGAATCTGGCGTATTCACTTTAACAAGATGGCCTCCAGCTCAATGTCTTTTCCTGTAGGCATCATTGAGTATTTATACGACATCTCCTTTATCCGTTCTCATGGCTCTGTTATTGTGGCTAGTGCTACAGTACAAATAAGTACTCAGATGCTCTCTAGTACAGTGGTTCTCAACCTGTGGGTCACGACCCCTGCAGCAAGCCTCTATCTCCAAGAATGTTTACATCGTGATTCATAACGCTAGCAAAATTAAAGAGTAGCAATGAAAATGATTTTATTGTTGTGAGGGGGGTCACTACAACTTGAGGAACTGTTCTAAAGGATCACGATGCTAGGAAGGGTGAGAACCACTGCTCTAGGGCCTGCTGAGTTAGACCTCTGACGAGGAGTTTCTTGGTGCTCTTGGGCTTCTCCTCTGGGCTTGAAATATTTTAGTAGATGGCTTTCAATTTCATATCCCTAGAGCAGACATTTCTCAGGACTCTAAAATCTTATAGCTAAGTGTGTTTCAGCTTTTGTATTTAGACATTGACATTTCAAAGGTGGGGACTCAGCAATTAAGAAGGCTTGCTTTTTTTTCTTCCCCCAGACTACCCAAGTTCAATTCCCAGCACCCAGTGCCGGGTTTCTCACAACCACCTGTCACTCCAGCTCTGATGTTCCTTTTGGGCTTCATGGGAACCTGTAGTCATGTGCACATACCCATAAGCACATACTCATACACATATACGCATAAAAAAGAAAAGAAATTTAGGAATAGTAAGACCCTGACTTAAAGAGAGAGAGAGAAGGAGAAAGAAGGAGGGAGAGAGAGAGAGAGGAAGAAAGGAAGAAAGAGAAAAAGAGAGTGAAAGAGAAAGAGGAAGGAAGGAAGAGAGAGGAAGGAAGGAAGAAAGAAGGAAAGAAAGAAAGAGAAAGAAAGAAGAGAAAGAGACTTCACACCTGGCCTTTCAAATGCTCCCAGTTTGCTCTCCTCCCATTCCTCTTCATCTTACTGCTTGGCAACTCCACATTTTCTTACTGCTCAGCCAAACTTGGGGGTAGCCATCTCCAATGACCTCCTCAACTCTGAATTAGAATCCTAAGTCCTCACAGAGGGCTTACAAGGTGCTGTACACCTGATTCCTTTCCGCGATGCATTCCTGGTCCTCTCTTTTCTTGCTTCCTCCCTTGGTTCAGCTCCCTCCCCTACATGGCTTTGAACACACTGGGTTTGCTTGGCCTCCGGGCTTTGTGTCCCCTTCATTCTGAGTGCTCTTGCCTGTGTGGTCTCAGGCTCCTCACACCTCCCAGGTCTTCATTTCATTGATAACCTTAATTCAAACTGCTATTCCTGCTGGGATTTGGCCAACTCCACTCATGAAGAATAGACAAAAGGAGTGGGGTTTCTAGATCATTCTCACCTACCGAGTCCAAGGCATGAGTTATATGAAACCCTGCCTCAAAAAGAAAACAAATACGAAAAACAAAACAAAGAGTTCTTTGTGCTCTTTCTTCCATTGCCTGTGCCCCACTCCCTCACTTTAATAGAAGCTTCCTGAAGGCAGACAGTTTTGTCCCTAAAACCTCAGTGGGTACTAACTAAACAAACAGCAAACAGCCTTGCTTGAAGGAATGTATTCATTACAGAGAATGTGGCTGTTTCCAACATTACTCTTCCTGTCTTCTGGCTTTCTAGAACTGAACAATCAGGATTATTTTTTATTTAAATATTTTATTTAGTATGTCTAACAATAAAGCACTGATGGAATGCTGTATATGGCTTTGCTTGTGTTCAGTGTAGTGTATCATACAGCCTTCAATAATGACAATAAAAATAAAGACGAGCACTTAGCAAAAATAAAAAAAATATTATTTAGTGTGAGAAGAGAGAGAGAGAGAGAGAGAGAGAGAGAGAGAGAGAGAGAGAGGACACATGTGTGCAGTTGCCAGAGGAGGACAGAAGAGGGCGTGAGATCCCCTGCAGCTGGAGTTACAGGCTGTTGTGAGCTGCCTGATGTGGGTGCTCGGAACTGAACTCAGGTCCTTTGCCAGAACAACACATGCTCTTAATCTCTGAGCCATTTCTCCAGCTCCTAATTCTTACAATTAACTGTAGAGCTTGTACATTGTTGATAGAAATGTGCAGTGGTGAGTCCACTCTGGAACACAATTTGATGGCTCTTCAGAATGTTAGATACTGCATTTGCCACATGACCAAAATGAACTACAAGCACACGTCCATTTAAAAGCTAAGAACACACCAGTTGGTGGCTCACACCTCTAATCCCAGCACTTGGGAGGCAGAGGCAGGCATAGCCATACAGCGGAATACCACACTGAAGTACCTAAGGACACACAGGCTACAATATGGATGGAATTCGAAAGCAGATGCCGGGAGGAAGGAGCAGAATACCACTGTATACTATATAATGCCAGTCTTATGAAATGTCCAAAGTAGGCGAGTTCATGGGGCCAGGAAGTAGATTAGTGTCAGTGGAGAGAAGGCAGGGAGACAGGCACCAAGGGAAGCAACTGACACTAGTATGAGGTGGCTCTTCATGCTGATAAAAGAAAGAAAATTCTGGAATCAGACAGTAGAGGTAGTCATAAAGCCATGACTGTTCTGAAACCCACTGAGCTGGTTGTGTTCAAAGAGTTAAATTTAGTTTTAAAGTCAGGACAAGATAAATCCTGCGCTTTAAATGTGCTTCAATTAATTAACACTCAAACATCTTCCTCCATACTGGGAGGATTGAACCCTGGACCTCATGTTCACCAAAGGAGCACTCTGCCAACTGAGTTGTAGACTCAGTCCCCATGTTTCTGGTTTTTTTTTTTTTGTTGTTGTTGTTTTTGTTTTTTGTTTTTTAGACAAGGTTACCCTAGGTATCCCAGGCTGTCCTTGAACTAGCTTCATAGTTCACACTGGCGTCTAGCAGTGGTAAGATTATAGGCACAGGTTTTTGTTGTTGGTTGTCTTACCTTTATTGTGTGTGTGTGTGTGTGTGTGTGTGTGTGTGTGTGTGTGTGTGTGAGAGAGAGAGAGAGAGAGAGAGAGAGAGAGAGAGAGAGAGAGAGAGAGAGAAAGGGGGAACAGACCCACATGGAAGTCAGAGGACAACTGTGGCATGGTGTCAATTCCCTCTTTCTTTCCATGTGGGTTCTGGGGATTGAACTCAGGTGGTCAGTTTTGGTGGCAGGTGCCTTTACCCGATGAGCCATCCTGCTAATTTTGGAACAAGGTTTGCTAACAAGGCAACCCAGAAGATGACAATATGCAGTCGTCTCAAGGAAATAGGAAGAAAATCACAGGGGAAATTAACTTAGGAAGTAAGACCATAATGTATACCCTTTGTAACGGTTAGTGCCAAGTGGATTGATAAGTGCCCAAGAGATTTGAGAAAGCACACCTTTATTTTTTTATTTTTTATTTTTTTTCCGCTGTCTCAAAAAGCTTTATTTTTACTTGGTCCAGGACTTGGGAGGGGCTCCAGAGCGGTTACAAAGCTGCCTAGTGGCTTGAGAGGTTCATTCAAGTGGAGGCCCCGAGGCGGACTGGTGCAGAGCAGAGGGGGGAGGCCAAGAGGCCTCCTAGTTGGAAAGCACACCTTTAAAGTGTGTCTATGAGGGCATTCCCCAGGGATCAACTATTGGGGACACCCACAACGATGTAGGCAGCATCATCCAATGGGTTAAGGAGCCAGATGGGATAAGGAGGAAATGACAGTTGGTACAGCTCTTCCTCTCTCTCTCCCTCCCTCTTTCTTCTCTCTCTCTCCCCTTCTCTCTCCTCTCTCCCCCTCTCTCTCCCCCTCTCTCTCCCCCTCTCTCTCCTCTTTCCCCTCTCTCTCCCCCCTCTCTCTTCCTCTCTCTCCCTCCCTCCCTCTCTCCTTCCTCTTCCTCCCATCCTCCTCTACCTCTGCTTCCTCTTCCTCTCCCTCTCCTTCTCCTCTCCCTTTTTTCTCCATGCTCTCCCTCTCAGCCCTCACCATCCTTCTTCCTGATTGTCAGGACATGAGCCACTTGCTCCGTCACCTCCTCCCTGACAGAAGAACCCCTCACTTCTCAGGTTGATTCTGTCAGAAATTTTATCACAGAGACAACAACAACAAAAGGCTAAGGCGTGTCCCAGCTCAACCTCAGAACTTCTTTGATAAAGACAAAGGGGAGGGAAGCAATAATTACGTAGAAAACTCTGCCTCCTAAGGACAGACAGCACATGTAATGAGAGCACGTGGTCAGCGTAGATTAATTGCAGAATATTTCATAAATGCTGAGCTACCGTCCTCCTCCTTTCTCCCACTTACTTGTGCGTGTGTGTGCCATGTGCGTTCCTGCCAGCGGCCGTGTGTGTGGACGTCAGGGACAATCTTCAGGAGTCGGTTCTCTCCTTCTACCATGTAGGTCCTAGGGGTCAAACTCAGGTCATCGGGCCTGGTGGCGAGAGCCTTTACCCACTGAGCCATCTCACTAGCTCCCAAAATTACTCTCGAAAAAGAACATTTCAGGGTACCCCATGTCTTTCAAAGCCAGAAAGCAGAAGAAAGGCCTCCTGCCATCAAGAATGAGGCAGGACGGTGTGAAACCAGAATGGGATGGACACAAAGGTCAAGGGAACAGAATGGAAAAATCCATCAGAAAATCACAAGTTTGCCTTTTTGGAAAATGCACCCACACAGTTCATGCAGACAATGGGACCTGTGTGTGAGGGGCCACGGAATATAGAAGCCAGAGTCATTCATCCATGGTGGGTGACTACAGGAGCCCACTGGAACCTTCAGCAACAGCCTCTCAGGGTTATTAGATGTGGCTTTTCTGGACTTCCTCAGGGTGTCCTGTAGACGTGGATCTTCTAATCTTACCTCTCCACACCAGAACAGCATGAGGATCTTCACAAATACGTAGATTTTGTACTGGAGAGATGGCTCAGTTGGTAAGGGCAGTCACCGTGTGAGCAAGAGGACTCAAGTTCGGATCCCAGTCCCCACCTTAAACGCCAGCCAGGCTGTGGCTGCTTGCTCATGTGCCTATCCTGTACCCAGTGTTGTGAAGGGTAGAGACAGGGATGGATTGCTGGGGCTTGCTGGCTGAAGCATAGCTCTAAATGTAGGTGAGAGACTATCTCAAAAGAATAAAGCAGAGTGCTTTTAGAGAGATGGTTCAGCTGTTCAAGAGCCCTTCTTGTTCTTACAGAGGACTCTGGTTCGTTTGTCAGCAGCCACCCGGTGTGTCACAATCCTCTGTAACTTCAAGTCTAGGGGAGCTGACATCTTCTTCTGGCCTCTGAAGGCACCAGGCCTTTATGTGGTGCACAGACATATGAGCAGGCAAGATATCCACACACATATAATAAAAGTAAATCTTAAAGGAGCTGGAGAGATGGCTCAGCGGTTAAGAGCACTGTTGGCTCTTCCAGAGGTCCTGAGTTCAATTCCCAGCAACCACATGGTGGCTCACAACCTTCTGTAATGGGATCTGGTGCTTTCTTCTGGTGTGTCTGAAGACAGCGACAGTGGACTCATATAAATAATATCAATAAATTAAATAATTCTTTTAAAAACAAATAAATAAATCTTTTTTAAAAAAAAGTATAAGGCAGAATAATAGAACAGAGTACCTGAGCCTGGCTCTGCTGTTTGGATATTTACTCAGCTTCATGCATCAAACATGCATACACACACACACACACACACACACACACACACACACCACAGAGACAGACACACACTGGGGAGTGTAACTTGTTTTTGAGTCAGAGTCTCACTATGTAGTCCAGGCTAGCTTTAAATTCATGGTCCTTCTGCTTCAGCCTCTTGACTGATGGGTTTAGATGTGTGTAACACCACTCCTGGATTTCGTTTATGTGGTGGGGGGAGGGTAGGTGTTAGAGATGGAAGTAGCCGTCTCACCCACACTAGGGTCTCTATGTAGTCCAGGCTATCTTGGAACTCACTATGTAGGCCAGGTTGGCCTTGCACTTAGAGACATTTGCCTGTTTTTTGTCTATCAAGTACTGAAATTAAAGCCTGTGTCGCCGTGCTTGTTGTAATTGTTTTCTCCAGACTTTTCCTGGCTCCTCTGACTCAGCAGGATGCTGAGGGATGGCAGGCAGCCTGTCTAGGAGAAGGGGTGTCTATCCTTTGACTACTATTCAGTTAAAGATGCTTTTGGAATCGGCACTATGCCCCGCCCTTGGAGGAGGAGATCAGTAGTCCCTGCGTTTGTGTTTTCCAGGCTGCTGCACAGCTCAGGATCCAGTCACAGGTCCAGCGGAGGTGAGCGGTCATGAGCAGGGCTCCTTGACAGTGAAGTGCCAATATACCTCAGGCTATAAGGATTACGAGAAGTATTGGTGCCGAGGAACTGCTCCGAGATCATGTACAGTTCTCATTAAAACCGATACAACAGAGCAGTTGGTGAAGAAGAACCGTATGTCCATCAGGGACGACCAGACAGACTTCATCTTCACGGTCACCATGGAGGATCTGAGGATGCGCGATGCTGGCATTTACTGGTGTGGAATTACAAAATCTGGATATGATCCCATGTTTCAAGTTAATGTGAACATTGACCCAGGTAAGAGGTGTGTGAACATCTCTTTAAGTGCCCTTTCTGGTCTCTCAGGTCTCAGGAATTAGCTGTCACTCAATAGAGCTGTTGCACTATGAGGGAGGTAGAATCCTGAAGTCCCAGATACACTTGATTGACTGCTTGGGATTAAAAAAGGCAGGCTCGCATGCTCTCTCTCCCCCCAATTATTTCTTTCTTTTGTGTGCACTGCTGTTTTGCTTGCATCTATGTGCGAGGGTGCCAAACTCTTTTGGAACTGGAGTTATAGACAACTGTGGGCCTCCATGTCGGGGCTGGGAATCAAACCCTGGACCTCTGGAGAAACAGCCGGGGCTCTTAACTGCCAAGCCATCCATCCCTCCTTCTCTTCTTCTAAATGCATCCCAACTCCCAGAGATTCCATGCACTTTCCACTCCTCTTCACTGCACAGCTGCCTCTTGAGTCTATTCCAGGAGAGGACAGGTGGCCGTACCCACCTCCAGCTCCTAGGCCAAAGATGCTACTTCCAATGGTTTGCAGTTTCCCAATGGTTTGCAGTTTCCGGTTCCGGCCAATGCTCTCCTTGAGTTCCATGGAAAGTTCGCCTTGCTCTCTGAGGAGCGCTAGGTGTTGCCTTCACCTGGTGTTGTTCTCTGCCCCTCTATCTCCATCCTGAGGGAAATGGTACCAGCTGAGTTCTGGTGTTGTGGTCTAACTTGCAAGGTCTAGAAAAGCCTTCATACACATTTGCATTTCTGATGTCTGCAATGTCCCAAGGAGCCTATGTGCTCATTAACGATGTTCTCTTTGAGAGTCCTTCTAGAGTGCAGACTCATGGTGGTGGTGGTGGTGGTGGTTGGTGGTGGTGCTAGCTCAGAGGTCTTGGTGTATAGGCTTGGAGTAGCTTCTCTCTTGGGTTCTGCTCAGCCAGCCTCAGACAGGCAGTTCCAGGTCATAGGGCACTTGGAGGATAGATGTAGCACATGAGAGAAGTTAGTCCACCATTACCAGGACTCCCTAAGGTTCAGTATGGTGCAAACCTGGCATTAACTCTCTGAACTCTGACAATGCCCTTGGAAGAGGGTTATTCTTATTATCGAAACTTCTTAATTTGTCCCTAGCAATGTGCCCTCCTGACTAACAGGATTTTCTTTTTGCTATTAAAAGGATGTTTATTTTGCCAGCACATGTATATGTGTACTGTGTGTGTCATGTGTCCATAAAGTCCAGCAGAGGGTTTCAAATACCCTAGAACTGGAGTTACAGATGGTTGTGGGCCACCAAGTGGGTGCTGGGAACCGAAACTGTCCTCTGCAAGAGCATTGTGTGCTTTTAACGGCTGAGCCATCTCTTTAGCTCCAATATTAGCTGTTGACCTTAGAAGTTTCCAATCTAGGTTATGTTAGCAACTGTTCAAGTTCCTTGTCTATTAGAGGGAGGTATTGGCTGAGGCGTATCATAGCGGTTGGGTATGCAGTTGCATTTGCTCACCATCCTCCTTGGACTTGGTTTCAGCCCTACCTGCCTCAGAAGCTCTGGCTTCTCTTAGAGACCAGGAGGATATTATTGACCAGCTAGAATTGCTTGCCACAGCCTTGCTCCAGGGGCCTCTGGCCGGGATAGGTCACACTCCCTCACAGGCTCAGAGCAAGTGCACACCGTGAGTGGGTGGCTGGAATAGTGTTCTAATCTGTCTTATGCCAAGCAACTCAAGCACCCATTACAGTGCCAACCACGCCCCCCATCACCTCCACCACCACCATCTTCACAGTGACAACCATGGTAAAAGAGACCAGCATGTTTCCAACGCTGACCAGCCCCTACTCTGATAACAGGTAAGTCGTTCTGGATGCTGCTACCCTCTGTAGCCCAGTTAGGCCAAACTCTCCCAATAGTCTCTCAAGTCTCAGGCTCTATTTGCATAGTTTAAAATGCTGGCCCTCCAGACGTGCCTTCAGTTCCCAGGGAGCCCTAGTCCTGGAACAGAAGGTGGCCTTTAGGTTTGCTGGTTCATTCGTTCATTCATTCATCCTACTTTAACCGGAGCTAGTTCCTTTCTGGTCGGCATGTGTAGAGTTCTAGAGACACGAGTATGGTGCTCAGTGGGAGAGAGAGAGTTATGGGAAGTCAGCAAGGTTAGTGAGGCTGGGATGTGTGTGTGTGTGTGTGTGTGTGTGTGTGTGTGTGTGTGTGTGTGTATGTGTGTGTGTGTGTGTGACACAGGGCCACAGGGATGGCTCTTGGTCCAACTTCTAGAAGGCCATGGAGAACTGTGGAGAACTTGATCCCTTAGAACTCTTCAATGACTGATAAGGGGGCTGGAGAGAAAGCTCAGTGGTTGGGAGCACTGGCTGCTTTTACAGTGGATTCCCAGCATTCATACGCAGTCACACTCATCTTAACTCCAGTCCCAGGGCATCCACCCTCTATTGCCTCTGAGGACGCTGTACACATATGCACGCACGCAGGCACACAAGCACACAAGCATGAACACACGCAGGCACGCATGAATGCTGGTGATAGTGGACGCTCCTCGATGATGTCACTAGTCAGAGTGGCATCCTATCCTGCCCTTTCCTCTTCCTTCCTCTCATTTTCTTTTCTTCCTCATCCCTGCCTTCTAACCGAGTTTCCTGCAGCTCAGGCAGCTCAGGCTGACCTTGAACACACTACGTAGCTGAGGATGACCTCAGACTTCTGGACTTTCTGCCTCTGTCTCCTGCTTGCTAGGATCGAAGGTGCTTGCCCCCACACCCAGTTTGTGCCTGCCAGGGACTGAACTCAGGGCTTCATGCGTGCTAGGCAAGTACTCTACCAGCTGAACTGCACCTCAGTCCTCATCGATGTTATCTTTGATCCTGCCTAGGATCACCCCATGAGGCGGAATGGACAGATGCAAATGTACCCATTTTACAGAAATGGAAACAGCCCAAGTGGCTTCCCAGTGAATCTTGATCTTAGATCTTGGATAGAAGTTTTTTGACATCAAGGCCAGAACCTGGTTTATTCTTTAGTAACTTGCCCAGACACCAGCAACCAAAGAAATTTCTTGAATCTTCTCGTTTCTAGCTTTTAGTCTCTTTGCCCTCATAACTTTGTGTTCACCTATTTGCTTCGACTTAATCAATTAATCTATTTTATGTGTAGGAGTGTTTTGCCCGTATGTTTGTCTGTGTACCGCTATGTGTGCCTGATGTCCACAGATGTCAGAAGAGAGAGTTAGATTTTGTTTTCAGCTCTTTCCAAGGGCCCTTATTAATGGCTTCTTTCCACAAAGCCTCATTAGAAGATGCCCAGTCTTTCTACCACCAGAAACCCCGTCACCCTACTCCCTGTTTTGCTAGGCAAGGGCTCAACCACAGAACCACACGCGTGGCCTTCCGAGTGGTTTTAACTATGTAATAGCTCACTTTCCTCTTCTCCTCCTGTTCATTGTTCATTGTTGTCTCTCCTCTCTCTCTCTCTCTCTCTCTCTCTCTCTCTCTCTCTCTCTCTCTCTCTCTCTCTCTTGGGTGTGTGTGTGTAGCCTAGACAACCTCAGTGTTGTTCCTCAGGCACAACACATCTCTTTTTCAGAGCCTCTCACTGGCTGGAGCTCATCAAGTAGTCTACACTGGCTAGCCAGGACCTCTGGGCTCCTCTGTCTCCACCTCCTCAGTACAAGGGTTGCAGGGACATATCACCATGTCTGGCTTTGTAATGTAGATCCTAGGAGAGTTGAACTCAGGTCTTCATACTTGTAAATTAAACACTTCATTGACTTGGCTGGCATCTCCCAGCCCCCAGTTTCTTCTTGTGAGGACCCTGTTTGCATTAGCTTAATGCCCATCCCAGTGACCTCACTCAGAGACCCTATCTTCAAGTACAGCCACCTCTATAGGCTCCAAAGGGACAACTTGTTCCAAGCCTTTCTTTTAGCGTCTAGGTTTGGCAGTAATATTTTTAAATACATTTAAAAATATTATTTATTTTTGTTTAATGTATATGAGTGCTTGTCCACATGTATGTCTGTGAACCACACTGGTGTCTGGTGCCCATAGAGCCCACGAGAGAGATTCTGATCGCCTGGAATTGGACAGTTGTGAGTTACCACGTGCACATATTGGGGATGGAACCTCAGTTCTCTGCAAGAACAGCAAGCACTCTAAAGCCCCAGCACCTCCCACCCTGTTGGAAGCAGTGCTGATGTTTCTAGCTGTGTCACTGGGATCCTGTCTCTGTCACATGACTTCTCCCTATGCGTGTCCAGTCCAAGTTTTTCTCTTAGTCAGGAATGGTGGTGGTGCACGCTGTGATCTCAGCACTTGGGAAGCAGAGGCAGGTTGTCATCTACTTATTGAGTTCGAAGTTAGTCTGGGCTATCAGAGATTCTGTCTCAAGAACCCCAAACCAACAAACCAACCACCACACAACAAGAATGAGAACTCAAAAACGAACACCCAAAACAAATTTCAAACAAGGATCATGGATGTTGGGTTGGGCCCTCTCTCGTCTAGATGGTTTTACTTTAACTCAGCCACTGTTTGCAAAGACCCTCCATGCGTGTAGGTCACATTCATAGTCTCTTGGTAAGCACAACTTTTGACAGACATTCTTTAGTCTGTAGAGAGAACATGCACAGACTTGGGGAAGCCTGATTTAATTAAGCGTCTTGCTCTACAGTTCTTTTTTTAAATATGTGTGTGTGTATGTATGTATGTATGTATGTATGCATGCATGCATGCATGCGCGTATGTATGTACATGAGTCCACTGTAGCTGTCTTCAGACACACCAGAAGAGGGCGTCAGATCTCATTACAGATGGTTGTGAGCCACCATGTGGTTGCTGGGATTTGAACTCAGGACCTCTGGAAGAGCAGTCAGTGCCCTTAACCACTGAGCCATCTCTCCAGCCCTCGCTCTATAGTTCTTGTTGAGCTTCCACACACAGTCTTTGAAGGTATTCAGAGTGAGGGTCCCCTGGCTGGAAACCAGAGTTCTGCAGGCCATAAGGTGTTTGGCCGCCCCCTGCTATCAGGTGGCTGGGTTGGGCTCAGAGGAGGGAGGCACAGGCCTGGGTGCACATGTCCCCTGCCCTTCCAGGAATGGCAGTGGTGATGGTGGCAACGACAATGAGTTTTTGGATCTCAGTGTGCTCCTCCCAGTCATCTCTGCAGCCCTGTTGCTTCTCCTGCTGGTGGTCTCACTCTTTGCCTGGAGGATGATGAGGAGACAAAATAAAGGTGAGTGTGTCTGACCCTGAGTCTGGGGCTGGCTGGATGATGGCGTGGGCTAAGGGTTTAGCGTTGCCTTCTGAGACGGGGTCTGAGGGACCATCCATCTGCGTAGTGTGAGAGAGGCTGTGCCAGAAAGGCCGGCAACAGCTGGCGGTCCAAGAGGCCGGCGGAGAGCTGGAGCTCGAACTCCATGCACAGAATCTGGAGTTAGCTGCCTGCTCTGCCCATCCTCGCTCCTCTCTGACCTGCCACTTGCTGTGTCTCCTAGTTTTGGTCTTGGTGGCTTTAGGAGAGCAGCCCACTCTAGGGAAATGTGGTCGTGGAGGAGGCG
>JADRCD010205816.1:8245-21189 GCA_019843815.1 Montemys delectorum | reverse complement strand
ACACACATAACAGACACAGGCACATGAACACACAGACACACGGTATAGGTGTATGTGTGCTCTGCATGTACATATGTAAGTGAACATGGTGTCTCCAAGCATCAGGAGCATTGATGTGACCCTAGCTTTGCTCCTCTCTGCCTATCAGCCCCATCCCAGGCTGACCTATTTGTTCTGGGTGCCCCTGCGTTACAGAGAAGAGCCGCTTCTCTCAGAATTACAATATTTCTCAGAGATCACAAGGTCAACCAAGCCCTTTCCTGTCTGGATTCACTTCCACATTTTCAAGTAATTGTAGAACTTTTCTCAGAAAGCTCTCAACCTGAGGTGTTCCCACTCCCCCCACCCCCACCTAGACTCCATCCCCACCCCCAGCCTAGGAGGCTTACAGTCTCAGAGGACAGACTAGGACTTTTTATTTGTTTGTTGCAAAACAAGATCTCACTATGTAGCTCAGGCTGTCCTGGAACTCAATACGTAGGTAGACCAGGCTGGCCTTAAACTCACAGAGATCCACTAGCTTCTGCTTCCAAAGTGCTGGGGTTAAAGGCGTGCACCACTATGCCTGGCTAGACTAGACATTTTTAAGAAAAAAAATTAAGTTGTGTGTGCATATGTGTGGGTTTGTGCACCTACATGTGCATGCCATAGCACATGTGTGAAGATCGGAGGACAACTTGTGGGAATTGTTTTTCTCTTTCCACCATGTGGGTTCTGACTCAGGCTGTCAGGCTCCACGGCAAGCCCCTTTACCCACCTAGCCATCTTGCTGGCCCGAGACCCTGCTTTGTATTCATCCTTTCTGCTCCCAGATACATCGACCATGACCAAGTTCAAGTATTCTCTCTATTACTAGATGTGAGGTCATTTGATACTAAAAACCAAGGGCGATCCTTTGTTTCTCCTCTTGTCTCCAGAGCAGGGCATGATATGGGCAAGGAGGAGGGTCAGGGTAGGAAAAAAAAACAACTTACAAAATCCAGCAATCTCTCTTTTCCCTATTCCTCTCAAAAAACTTTGTGTACACCATGCTGACCCAGCTCAGGCATCCTGGCTGGGGCCAGAATACCAGGCTGTCAGGCAGGGCCAGGCATTTGAAGGGGACAGGCCCAGCCATCCTGTGGCTCAGAGCCTGGTTGAAGATGAAGTAGAATTTAGATGGTGGTGGGACAGAGCCATGAGAGGAAGGACCAGGTGGCCCAGTTGCTAGTAAAAACAGGGATGACCTTGAGGTGGCCTTGAAGGATATGTCTGGTGGAGGGATAACCGGAATACATCCAAAGTTACAAATGAAACCCATGATCCTGCAGGGAGAATCTCAACTCCCGGAGAGCTGAGAGCTAGCAGGGCTACCCACTGATCATTTGTATAATTCTATGAAGTCAAGAATAAGCAGGTTACAGTCACTTTCTCTGGTGGAGAAATAGAACGCTCATCTCAGAGATGCCCAGTGTCACAGAGTCTCCCAAAGGGACAGAATTGAAACCATATCTCTTGTCTGACCTGGAGCCTTATTTGTACCCCACCCCTTCCCTTCCTTGCGCTGTAGGGACCTCACAAGTCTCAATAATGGGCTTTCTAATTTCAGATTTTTTTCTTTCTTTTTTGTCTTTTAGCTGCTGGACCTCCCTCAGAGCAGGTAAAAGTGCCCCAGAGGCCAGGCAAAGAGACCAGCAGGCTTCTCTTCCCTCATTTTTCACCTCCTGGGAGCCTCTATGTCTAAATGCATCAGATAAGCCATATAACCAAAGTATCCATAGATTCCTGGCCCTGCAGGAGTGTGTGTGTGTGTGTGTGTGTGTGTGTGTGTGTGTGTGTGTGCTGGTGGTGAGGAACCTAGAAACTGCCATAGGAAGGGCATGGGGGGTTCTAGAAACAGCCAGACTTGGGGAGGCCTGGGTAGATAATGGGTTTGGGGATGGGGAGCACAGGGAGCTGGCGGTGGGTCACAGGAAAGCAGAGAAAGTGGGATCTGTTTCGACAGGCTGATTCCGTGACTCATGTCTTGTGTCTCCCAAACCCCAGGTACAGTCTCTGGAGGGTGATCTCTGTTATGCAGACCTGTCCCTGCAGCAGCCCAGAACCTCCCCTCACTCCTCTTGGAAAAAGGGCTCCTCCATGTCCTCTGGCAAAGACCACCAAGAGGAAGTGGAATACGTCACCATGGTACGGTCTTTAATGGGGCTGTGGAGAGGCGAGCCTGCTGTTGCCTCACTCCCTTGGAAAGTGAATTCCATGCCTGTGTGGGCACAGCTGATGAGGGTGGGGTCTGAACAGAGCGAGTGGCTTCAGAAGTGGCTCCACAGGACATCTCAAACCCGAGGACTTGGTCCTAACACTGGGCAGGGAAGAGCCATACTGTCTAAGTGGCTCAGGATCCCATAAGAAATGCTTTTTCTGGGGCAGAGGCGGAGGCTCCATTGTGTTGTGGCTGAAGGCTATTTGGGGTCCCTGTCTCCTCTGAGAATTTTCTTGTCTTATGTGGTGGCTACTGCTCCCCTTCAGCCTCTCTGACTTTGTCATTTTCTATATCCCAGGCTCCCTTTCCCAGGGAGGAGATTTCTTATGCCGCTCTGACTTTGGCGGGCTTGGGTCAGGAGCCTACTTATTGCAACACTGGCTATCTCGCCACCCACGTTCCCAGGACAGGCCTTGAAGAGGAGACCACAGAGTACAGCAGCATCAAGAGGCCCTTGCCTGCAGCCGTGCCTTGATCTTGGTCCCTGAAGGTGGCCTGGAGCCTGTGTCTGCACACTTGCCTCTGTCCCCACTTCCTTACCAGGCCCAGCTGGTGACTGGAACTTTGTCCACGTGTCTCTCATGGCCTTCATCTCTACATTGAACTTGGAGTTCAGCCTCAGGGGGCTCCAGGGAATTAAGACTCCTTCTACATCCCCACGTATAGCCAATGTACCTTGGAAGGTACCAGGCGGGCTGCTTCAGGGATGCTGGGTAAATTGTAACAATCACAATAATAGCAATCAACCTTTATTTATTGTTTTTCATATGGGTCCCCCCGCCCCAGGACATTTTCCTCCTCATACCCATAATCTGTGAACTATTTTATACAAAGAAAGACAGGTGCATATGTGTTTAAGTTAGGGTTTTGAGATGAGGCTCAAAATAAAACCACAAGGGTCCCTTTTAAGGAGGAATAGAGCAAGAGAGAGGGTTGCCGCAGGAGCCAGTATGTTGCACATCCAGCAGCCAACGAAGCCAAGTATCAGGCTATCCCCTGGGTGGGGCATCTGAGAGCAATCAGGCCTGCCATCATTAAGTCTTGAGCCGAGTTGAATTGGCTGTGTACTTTCAGAATTGTAGAAGAATAAAGTTGTGTTGTTCTTATTTGTTTCCTTACCTTTGGTTTTTTTTGAGATAAGGTCTCTACATAGCCCTGGCGGTTCTGGAAATATGGAGACCGTTCTTGTCACTCTGTAGATGAGGCTGACCTCCAACTCACAGAGATCTGCCTGCTCCTGCTCAGCAAGTGCTGGAATGAAAGGTGTGCGCCACCACTCTGTCTTAGAGTATTTATAGACATCGGGCTTAGTCCCCTCATTCTGGGGTCCTCAGAAGATGTCCTTAGTTTTGTGGTGCTGTAGCCTAGGCAGAGCAGCCATTTCTTCTCTGCCCTGTTTCTTTTCTTCCTCTGGCCAAGTTAATGCTCCTTCCAGCTGGACTACCAGTGTAGTCCTTTCTAAGCTCAGAGATGGTGGCTCCTGCCTTATAACCCCCATGGCTTCTTCTTCTGCCTTGGAGGCCCGGGGGAACCCATGGCCCTCACTCCATCTACTGCCCCTCATTCCGTTCTATCCATCCCACACCAGCCTCTTCTCTTTACTCACTAGATGTTCCAGTTTGGGTCTGAACCATCTCCCAAAGGCCAGGCACTAGAGCCTTGATCCCCAGTCTTTAACCTTTAGAGGGTGGGGCTAAATGGCAGGAAGTGACATCACCGGGAGTATACCTTTGAAGGCCATGTGGGAACCCTGGTCTCTCCTCTTTTTCTGTTTCCTGGCCACTGGGAAGTGAGTTGCTTTTCTCTGCCACAAGCACCTCAACACGATGTTCATGCTGGCCACAGGCTCAAGGCAACAGAGTCAGGAAGCCATGGATTAAAACCATGAGCTTATAAGTTATCATTCTAATATTTTGTCAGTGTAATGGACAGCTGACTAACAAAGTAATACTGTGGCCTTCTCAGGCCATGGCACTTGTTACCCCTTCTGTATTTTTATGGGTAGGTACACGAGTTATGGGGGTCAGAGGACACATGCAGGAATCAGTTTTTCTGACACTGAACTCAGACCTTCGGGCTTGCATAACAAATACTTCACCAGCTAAACCATCTTGCTGATCCCACGTGTGACTATTCTATTTCCTGAGATTTTGTTTATTTTTATTTTATATGTATGAGTGCTTGCCTGAATATATGTGTCTTTGATACTGCACCGTGTATGTACTGTGACAGCATTGGATCCCCAGGGATGGAAGTTACAGATGGTTGGGAGCCACCATGTGGGTGCTGGGAATCAAATCCTGGTCCTCTGGAGGAATGGTCAGTGCTTTTAACTGATGAGCCATCTCTCCAGCTCCAACCTTGACTATTGAGTTGGCCATTTGGGCTGGTTAGTCTGGAGTGAGACTGTTTCGAGACCCAGGATGCTTTTAGATTTATGGAGCAAGAAGTGCCTACATACAGATCTTTAAACAGAAAAGTCCAAAGATGAGCAAGGAGAGAGGGGAGAGAGAGAGAGAGAGAGAGAGAGAGAGAGAGAGAGAGAGAGGAGAGAGAGAGAGTCAAAGCCTTGCATCAGGGCATTGATGTTCCACCTTAGTTATTGTGCATAAAGCACATTCATTTCTGGGTTTATTTTAAGCAGTCTGACACTAAACAGAGTGAATAGACACATCCATGCTGCTTAGCAAGGAATTTATCTTTTTTTGGTGTTACATGCAGTCACAGATCCTCACGAGCAATATTGCTATGAAGCTTCGGATGCAAACAAGGAACAAGGCCAGGGCAGCACAAACAAGAATAAAACAAAATAAAACAAGACCCAAACCTGGAATAGGGGGAAGACTAGCATTTTGCTCAGTTTGGCTTGGGTGGAAGAACCCAACGGCGTCGGTTCATCTCTGGACAATGGATATAGGCTGAAAAATGGGGGCTCCTGGCTGCCTGGCTCGCTAAACTTTTGACATTGTAACATATCATTAACACCTGCAAAGTTCATGTTAGAGCATACAGAGAATCTGTTATAAGCATATCTGTCAATTAAAAAAAAAGCCTATGGCCAATGAGCTGAGGCAGGAAATAGAAGAAGAGGCATCTGGCAGAGAGAGAGAATTCTGGGAAATAGTCAGGAGTGAGAAGATTCACCTGGGAACACAGAGGAGGTCAGAAGCATGGGACTGAGCAGAGGTAACCAGCCACATAGATGAACTTAGGATATAATAAAAGGAGAGATCAGCCCTGGGACACTGAGAAGATGGGTGTAAGCCATCAAGTAGCTGAACTCAGGGCAGAACAAAGGTGAGATTCACCCCAGGAACTCTAAAGAGATGGCCAGAAGAGGATGAGGAGAGCAAGCCAGCTACGTAGCCGAACTCAGGTTAGAGTAAAAAGGGTAGTGAGTTAAAGCAAGTCAGAGAACAAGCCCAGGATTATGGCCTAGGCAATTATTAATAAATATTTAGCCTCAGAGTCATTCTGGAAGGAGAGGCTGGGCAGAAAAGTAGATTTATTTTTAACACTTGAGAACTATGTAATCCCCCAAACTACACACACACAAACCTTACAGGATTTTAGTAACTTTATCGTTTTGATAGGACTACCTTTTTTTTTTTCCTTTTCTTTTTAAAAAGATAGTAAGTCACTGGGAGCCCTAGAGGTGGCTCCAGGGATAAGGGAAGGTACCTTCTTCTAGAGGTCTAAGTTCGATTCCCAGAACCCTAGTTAGACTGATCTCAATCACCTGTAACTCCAGCTACAGGGAGTCTGACCCCCTCTTCTGGTCCCCACGGACACCAAGCTTGTATGCATACATTGACACACACACACATGCCCATGCGCACAACTCAGTTGAAAATAGTATGTTCTTTAAAACTATAGTAAGTGGTCAGTACTTTTTTTGTGCATGTTTGTATGGAGGGATCACACACGTGCCACAGCACCAGTATGAACGTCAGCATACAATTGTGTGGATTCACTTGTCTTTTCTCAACTCGACAAGGGTTCCGGGGTTTGAACTCAAGTTGCCAGGTTTGGCATCAAATGTCTTTACCCATTGAGCCATCTTGCCAGCCTACACTCTGGTAACTTTGAATTAATTGCCTTAGACAGGCTTCGAAAAAGGCACCTGTAAGAAAGACACATTACTGGTTGGCATGTTCTGATCCCAAATTCCAGCCGTCCGAATTGATGACTTTTTGTTTTTAATTAAATCTCTGAAAGTAGAGTTGACACACGTACTGGTTTAGCCAATTCCATAGCTGACAAAGCAGGACCTAATGGAAGCATCTAGACTCTTTGCAAGTTGGGTCATGACAGCTGGAGTCAGGGTCTATGCCCGTTTGATTTGTTCAAACATAAGCTAGGGTTTGGAGGATGCTGGGAAGGTTGGAGGGTGGGGTAAGCAGCGCCTGATCTGTATCTGGACATTGTCTTAGCCATATCCTGCTGCTCAAGGGCTTTGCAGGAGTGTCTGCAGCACCTTTACTGCAAGACAACGAATTTGGGGTAAGCAGCACCTGATCTGTATCTGGACATTGTCTTAGCCATATCCTGCTGCTCAAGGGCTTTGCAGGAGTGTTTGCAGCACCTTTACTGCAAGACAACGAATTTGGGCACGTGCTGCTAGGGTCTGAGTGAGGGTGGTGTTTGCCATCCCAATGCACGGGTTCCAGGCAAATGCGTTGTGTTAGAGTTGGCTCCGGGATAGTGTGGCACTCTGTTCTGGCCAAGCGCTTGCTTATTTATAACCTCATCCAAAGTTGTTGGGGTTTTCCTCCTTTGACTTTTGAATTATTAATATGTAAAGATTTTACTTGATGTAAATTGGGAAGGGACTGGAGAGATGGCTCACTGGTTATTAACACTTGCTACTCTTGCAGAGGACCTGGGTTCAGTTCCCAGCACCTGCAGAAAAGCTCACAGCAGCCTGTAACCCCAGTTCCAATGGATTTGATGCCCTCCTCTGACCTGTGTAGGCTTCTGCATACATGTACATACATGCCCTCAGATATAGACACATACCATGTAAAATAAATGTTTTGAAAGTTAGGACGTATTGAATTGTTTCCTGTGGGGACTTGTGTGCTTCATGTTGACTTCAGAGAGCAGAACTTTTCTTCTGCGGCATCTGAGGGGTTAAGAAGATGTGTAGTTCAGAGAAATGTTGGGTTGAAGACAAGCGGCGTACACCCTTAGTCACAGCGATCAAGAGGCTGAGGCAAGTGTTGCCCCTTGTGATTTCGAGGAGAACCTGGTCTACAAGTTTCACGCCAGCCAGGGCTATATAGTCTGTCTCTAACAAATGAACAAACTGAAAGATAAATGTTGGCTTGAAGAAGGCCACTTTGGCTGGACTCTTGGTTTTGTACTGTGGACTGAATGTGGTATATGGTAGGCAAGCTCTCTACCACGAGGTTTTATCTCCAGTCCTTGGTCTGATACCTTGAAAAATAGAGTTTATTTGACACGTTAGGTTTAGAAAGACCAGATAGCTCAGATCCATTGATTTCATGGACCATGAAGGTTTTGGACTAGGAAGGGCAGATGGAGTGGTCAGTCTTTCATTTTTCCAGTGTGTCCATTTTTGTCCAGTGAAACTGGAACTGGTTTTGACCGATGTATCAAAAGTTCATTAAACCAGGGAGTCATAAAACATATACATGCTTTTTCAAATGTTTCATCCCTACTCCAAACATCTAGCTTGTAGTAATGTGCTGATACATTTGTGAAGCTTTATTGTTATTTATTTATGTGTCTGCATGTGTGTGTCCGTGTATGTGCACATGTGTGCAGAGACCTGCAGAGACCAGATTAGAGTGTTGTATGCCCTGGAGCTGGAGTTACAGGTGCTCGTGAACCACCACGTGGGTGCTGAGAACTGATCTTGGGATCTCTTTAAGAGCAGCAGTGCCTCTAACCGCTGAGCCACCATCCCAGGCTCTCTCCTGATGTTTTTGTTGTTGTTGTTTCTTTTCACTCTGCTGAGAGGCGGGTCCATGCTTCTCCTGTGTGAACTGTGTGTGTATAGGTTGCGTTGTCTTGTGTTCTAGCTTCCCTAACATGAAGCAACATTATGGCTACCTATGAAGCAATATGACCAAACTTCTTGACTCTTTCTGTCCTGTTGGTGGACAGTCGCTCACCTCTTCTGTGCAAGCTTGTCACAGTGGCCAATGCCTGAGTAGAGCAGCTTGAGGAGGAAGGATTCACTGTAGCTCACGATTTCCAAGCCAGTGAAGAACAGATGTTGTCATGGTGGTCAGGAAGCAGAGGAAACAGATGCTCTGGAGGGGACTGCAGCTGGAAGGAAGGCTCTAAGGACCCCACCCAGTCACCTGCTTCCTCCAGCCAGCCCACGAGTCTCCTCTTTGCCACCCTCCCCAACAATGCCATTAGATTACAGCTCCATCAAGGGCTGAATCTGTTAAGGAGTTCAGACACATCAGGATCCAGTTGCTTCCCCAAAGCCTGTGAGCTGTCAACCAAATCTCCAGTTCATAAACTTACGGGAGCACACATCATATTTAAACCCTAATGAATCCTTAATTTGGCAATGTGTTATTTACCTCTCTAAAGTGTATATGCACAAGTACCTGCACGCATGTATGTGCATCACATGGATGCCTGGCATCTTAGAAGCACAGAAGAAAGCATCACACCCTTTAGAGCTGGCCTTTCAGATGCTGGGAGCGTCTATGTGGGTTCTGGGAACTGAGCGCAGGAGCAGCCAGAGCTCTTAATCCCTAGCAAGCTCCTTAGCTCGTGATGGTTTTTTATTTTTAAAATCACAGACTTTATGTAGATTTTTTCAAATAATTAAGTTTCACTTTTGTGGAAATAACAGTCCTGTTCACATTATTATGATTCCATTGGTTAATATTGTTTCAAACACTAATTGAGAGAGAGAGAGAGAGAAAGAGAGAGAGAGACAGACAGAGAGAGAGACAGACAGACAGAGAGAGAGAGACAGAGAGAGAGAGAGAGAGAGAGAGAGAGAGAATTAGGAGGCAACCTGTGAGAGTCTGTTCTCTCGTTTTACCATGTGGGCTTTAGGCATCATTTGAATGAAATGCTCAGGTTTACTGGCAAACGTCTTTACCTACCGAGCTGTCCCCAGCCTCCATATAATATCTATTTATACTTTGCATTTATTTACATCTAGAGGAATTCATTTCAATGACATCATTATCATGAACATGTAGATTTCTGATGTATATAAATGTAGACTCCTGAACAGCAGACTCTGGCTAACCAATTGTCTCTGTGGGGGATAACAGAAGCGAGTGCCTTCCAGAGAAGACCCACAGTGGCAGGTAGCATGCCACATGGATTCAGTGTTTCATCAAGAGACTGAAGGGCATTGGTTCATCTAATAAGTTGCATAAGTTAAGAAAGTTGTTACTAAATTGTTTTTTTTTTCTAAAAGAATGAACCCCAAGCTCACAATAAAGCTATTTCCTAAGGGGGCTGTGGATACTGTATCCTGTGAGTATTGCTTAGTCAGCTAGGTGCTTGCCTTGTAAGTATGAGGGACCCGAGTTTGATACACAGAAGCCATTTACAAAGTCAAGTGAGGTGGTGTGCACCTATCATCAAAGGCAGAGTCAGGCACACAGACCTCTGAGGCTTACTGGCCAGCCAGCCTTAGCCAGCTCTGCAAGTTCCAGGCTAGGGATACCTTGTCTCAAAAGAAAAATGTAGGCAGGTTGTCAAGGTAGCTCAATAGTCACACAGCTTGCCCTGCATACATATGGAATAATGAGGGCTGGAGTTTGGATGCTCAGAAACTGACCTTAATACTCGGTGGGTGTGGCCACTGGCTTATAATTTCAGACTCAGAAGGCAAAGATGGAGGCTTCCCAGAGCAAACTGGGTAACAGATGAACCATATTGGTGAGCCGTGGATTGGACTAAAAGACCCTGCCTTAGTGAATAAGGCGAAGAATGATTTCTGATGTCAGACTCAGGCTCCTCCTGCACACTAAGCCCCATCACACAGGCGCACCCCCACACATGGACAGTGCCTGAGGAAAGACATCCAGTGTAATCCTCTGATTGACACACTTCCTCAGGAGACAAGAGTAGCGCTTTGATGCCAACATCTGTTTTTGCTGTGTTTGCATAATGGTCCAGGTATGAGCTGCTATTCCACGAAGGGCTGTTGCTTACACAGAGATGGAATTGGAAGCTATAGCTCTGGTCCCCACAACCTCTAATGTGGTTTCTATCCTCTGTGGCCCAGCTTGTGTGTACCCCAACTCCCACTACTCCAGAGCCTCAAACAGCAGAGCATGTATTTTGTCTGAATGTTGACTAAGGATGTCACTCATGTGGATCCCATGATCCATCGGTTGTGTAAAGGGTCCTATAGTCAATCTCCTCTTGGCTCAGTGCACATCCCTTCCCTGTGAACTCATCCTCACATGTCCCTCTCTGGTCCTGAGTGTTAGAAGCTCTTGCTTTGTGAAAGGGTGACTTGCGTATTTGTCTTGCTATGTTATGTCTAAGGACGGGCTTAAAGCTAAAGTGGGGAAAGGAGGTTCCAGGAGGTCAGACATTTGGAAGAGGCAAAGGGAGTCCTGCGCGGCAGAAACTGCAGAGCAGGGCAAAGGTTTCTCCAGTCTGAAAGATCTTAGAATAAAAAACCAGGCCTGTGGAAGGTTTGGAGTCTCCTTCTTTGCTCACCCACCTATGAGCCCCAAACCCTGCCACCTTTAATCCCATAGGGTGCTAGGTGTGTGTGTGTGTGTGTGTGTGTGTGTGTGTGTGTGTGTGTGTGTCCTACACTGGTCATCCCTGCCTTGGCTAGCTATGCGTGAACATTATTAAAGGAACTCGTTATTGGTTAGTTGTCAATAAACCAATAGCTAGCTGTGTGTGAGCATTATTAAAGGAACTGGCTATTGACTAGCCGCTAGGCAAACAGTCACGCCTTCTCTTATTGTTGGTGTTCCAGGAAGAATGCTGCCTTCTCTTTAGGGTGCTGAGGATCTGCTCTGAGAGAGAGAGAGAGAGAGAGAGAGAGAGAGAGAGAGAGAGAGAGAGAGAATGTGTGTGCATGTATATGTGTGTGTACATGTGTATGTGCATGTGTATGTACCTGTGTGTATGTGTGTGTGCATGTGCATGTATGTGTGCCTTGTGTGTGTATGTGTATGTGTGTGCCTGTATGTGTGTGCATGTGTGTGTGTGTGCATGTGTGTGTATATGCATGTATGTATGTGTGTGTGCATGCCACCATGCTCGGATTTTCGTGTAGGTGTTGGGGATCTGAAATCAGGCCCTCATCTTAGCATGACAAGCACTGTACCATTCTCCAATCCCCTATGCTGAGGTGTCTCTGAGAAAAAGGAGCAATAGATCCCAGCCTGGGTGTGAGCCAGTGTCCACTGCCTTTCTTCTTGCTGGTCACTGGAAGGAGCCATAAAGCGCATATGGTTTACTCATTCTGAGAGTCCACACAGCCTTCCTTTACTAATAATAAGCCACAAAAGCAGAAGGAAGCTCTGAGAGCCCAGGTGTCCTTTTGTAGAAATGTTTCACTGTTTAGATGGTGGCAAGTGAAGCAGAGGCAGGGTGCAGGTAGAGAGTGTTTAATTATTAGATCCTGTAAGACATGAGAGTCCAAGAGAGGGGACAAAGCGGAAGAGATGCCACCAGCCGCAGAAGTGGTGTCTATGAAATCTGGTGTCTGGCTTGAGTTCCTGTAAAAATATAGTTAAGAAGTTCCCCTTGATTCTTGGGCAATGTGTTCCAAGACACCCTATAAATGCACTTAGGTAATGATAAGTAGTAAGAACCCCATATACATCCATGTTTTTTCTATTTATACGTATGTCCATACATATATACATACATACATATATATGCAGTGAGAATTTTGGTTTCTTTAAGAAAACATAGAAATATTATGGGAATATGTTTTTATTTTAATCCCAAGGGTGGGACATGGGGCTACTTCACAGCAGGTGGCTATGATTTGCCTCGTGCTCTAGCAGGTGCATGAGTTTTCCAGTGGCAGATAGTTCCTGTGATTGTGTGACATTTGGAATTCTGGGGATTTTTCAGAGGGTATAGAGGATGCTAGGACCCCGAGAGAGTGGGCTGTTGGTGGGCTGCTGTTGGGCCCTGAGAGACGGGGCTGTTGGTAGGCGGCTGTTGGTGGGCGGCTGTTGGTGGCTGTAGTCGTACACGAAGAGACAAGAAGAAGAAGAAATTAGATGTCCTGACAGCGAACATCAAACTTGCCCCAAGGAACTCAACACCCCAATCAGCAGGAGGAAGTAGTCTAACGATATCACTGACCTCTTTCTCCTCTATCCTTCTTTGTTTCCAACCTAGTGATAAAGAGTTGAAAGGGTGGAGGAAGAGGGGTGAAAGAAAAAAGAACCCACAAAGCAGCTGAAGTCCAGACACACAGACACACAGACACATACACAGACACACACACACACACACACACAGACACACATAGGGACACACACAGACACACACAGAGACACACACACAGACACACATACCACACACACAGAGACACGCACAGACACACACACAAACACACAGACACACACACACAAACACACACACACACCACACACACAAACACACACACAGACACACACACAGACACACACACACAGACACACATAGGGACACACACAGACACACACAGAGACACACACAGAGACACACACACAGACACACATAC
>JADRCD010205815.1:0-48557 GCA_019843815.1 Montemys delectorum | reverse complement strand
AAAAGCATCCATCTCAGAGAAAGAGTAACTTGTAAAGTCCTCTTCTTTAAACTTGATACAAGAGCTACAAATGTCAGGCAAAGCTTTCAGTCTCACTCTTTGTTGTTCTCTTACAAGCAACCTCCCTAGTTAATCGTCTATGTCTCCTTTGGGTATATAAATAATTTTGAAATATACAAGCTGTTCTGAAAACCATAGTATAGTGTAAAAACATGAAACAAACAATACTACTAATAGAGAGGCTGAGATAGGAGAAGCAAGATTTCAAGACCCTTATGTTGTACACAGCAAGACACTGTCACAAACAAACAAGCTGAAAGTGTATATAGATTGTACAATATTGGATCTATTTCTCCAATTACCAAATTAGAGAGACCATTGAATAACAATCAACAAATTTCTAATTCCTCATATTATTGGATTTCAATTGATTAGGATAGGTTGGTAATATTTTCATATTAAGATATTAAGAAAAAGTAATTGTCACTTCTTGTTTTTGTTGTAAGAGGTGGAATTAGGTTTGTGTGGATTTGTTGAAAGATTACTTTCTTGCTTCTTCTAGGGTATAGTTTTGCTCCTTATGTTGATGTTTTCCATTTATTATCCTTTGTAGGGCTGGATTTGTGAAAAGATATTGTGTAAATTTTGTTTTGTCATGGAATATCTTGTTTTCTCCATCTATGGTAACTGAGAGTTTTGCTGGGTATAGTAGCCTGGGCTGGCATTTGTGTTCTTGTAGGGTCTATATGACATCTGCCTAGGACCTTCTAGCTTTCATAGTCTCTGGTGAGAAGTCTGGTGTAATTCTGATAGGCCTCCCTTTATATGTTACTTGACCTTTTTCCCTTACGCTTTTAAAATTCTTTCTTTGTTTAGTGCATTTGGTGTTTTGATTATTATGTGGCGGGAGGAATTTCTTTTCTGGTCCAGTTTATTTGGAGTTCTGTAGGCTTCTTGCATGTTCATGGGCATCTCTTTCTTTAGGTTAGAGAAGTTTTCTTCTATAATTTTGTTGAAGATATTTACTGGTCCATTACCTTGGGAGTCTTCACTCTCTTCTATACCTATTATCCTTAGGTTTGGTCTTCTCATTGCATCCTGGATTTCCTGGATGTTCTGTGTTAGGAGCTTTTTGCTTTTGCATTTTCTTTGACTGTTGTGTCAATGTTTTCTATGGTGTCTTCTGCCCTTGAAATTCTCTCTTCTATCTCTTGTATTATGTTGGTGATGCTTGCATCTATGACTCCTGACTTCTTTCCTAGGTTTTGTATCGCCCGGGTTGTCTCTCTTTCTGATTTCCTTATAGTTTCTATTTCCATTTTTAGATTCTGGATGGTTTTGCTCATTTTCTTCACCTGTTTGATTGTGTCTTCCTGTAGTTCTTTAAGGGATTTTTGTGTTTCCTCTTTAAGAGCTTCTAGCTGTTCACCTGTGTTCTGTATTTCTTTGAGGGTGCTATTTATGTCTTTCTTAAAGTCCTGTATCATTATCATGAGAAGTGATTTTAGATCTGAATATTGCTTTTCCAGTGTGATAGCGTGTCTAGGACGTGCTATGGTGGGAGAATTGGGTTCTGATGATGCCAAGTTACCTTGGTTTGTGTTGTTTAGTTTCTTACGATTGCCCCCCACCACCTGATTATCTCTAGTGCTACCTGCCCTTGCTAAATCTGACTGGAGCCTGTCCTTCCTGTGATCCTGGTTGTGTCAGAACTCCTTGGAGTCAAGGTGTCTCTGGGATCCTGTGATTCTGGAATCCTGTGATCCTGGGTTTGTTAAGAGCACCTGGGAGTGGGGCTTCCTCTGTGTGTTGTGGGACTGGCTGCAGAGCTTGCACCTCAGGTCTGCTTAGGACACCAGCCCCCATCATGTATGATCTTTACTTGTTTTACATCTTAATAACTGAAATGGTGAGGAAACCCTGAACTGCTGCAAATGATGTGCCAATTACAAATAGACACAAAGCTGAATTACAAAATGTTTCCTGTCTGTAACGGAGTGAATGAGTCAGAGTCATGCCCTTCCCTTAATATTTTACCAAGTGTAAGCCCTTAATTTTCCTGAGCAAGTTAAAATTTCTTAATAGTTTTTTGTCTCAGAAATGATTCATTTTTTCTAATGATAATACAAAAAAATCTGTTTACATTATTAGGTAAAAACATCATAAATTTTGGTATTAAGACTATTATGATATTGAGAAATTTGGTAATTTTAGTATTTATTAAAAGAAAATATAACAAAATGTAAACGCAAAACAAATTATTTTAGTAATTCAAAGGGGGCGAGTTATGGCTTCAGGCCAGAAGATGCCAGGTCCTCTGGATGCACTTGGGTGCTGAGAACTGAACCCACAGCTGCTCTCTGTAAGAGCAGCAAGTGTCCTTCATTATTGAGCCATCTCTCCAGTCTTGTGCCAGTACTTTATAGTGTTCTAATGTTTTTAAAGCTCAAAGCAGCTTATACTTTTGCATAAAGTGTTAAGAAAACAAAATTATAGAACATATTATATTTTGAATCCACTCTTGATGGTTTCTCTTCATTTTCAGCTGAATGGAGAATTACCTGGGAGCCTGCTGAGGAACACTTCCTGGTGTCCCTGTGAGGAAACTCTAGAAAGGATTAACTGAAGATCTACCCTAATGCGGGTATCACATTCCATAGCCTATAGACCCAGACGGAGTAACAGGGGAAACATAAGCCTGCCAAGCCTTGGCCGTCTCCATTTTCTGCTTCTTGGCCTTTGATGACATAAACTATGCTGTCTCATTGTGACTTCCACAATATGATACTTTGAACCAACTAAAACTGTAAGCCCACATAAACCTTCCCTTCCTTAATTGTGTCTCTAAGATATTGTGGTCACAGTGGTGAAAGGTCCACATCACTACCTCAGATCTTACCTGGGCAAAATGTAGCACCAGTTGCTTAAAATAGAATGTCTCCCAATGACAGCATTCTGGTTGGTGTGAAAATCCTCTATAATACGCTGAGAAATATCAAACTCCTGTAGCTTTTAATTGAAATAAGATTTCAATATGTAAGTCCTCAAACAATCTGCCTCAGAAAAAGAAACATTAAAACAATACAAACTGACAGTTGTTTATAAATGTTTTAGATTTACTTTTTTTTCTGAAACATGTATATATCCACTTTCCATGATGTAATCAGTGTTCCAACATATCCTACCTCTCCCCAGCCCAGTGCACCAAATAAATTAGGTTATGCTTTCCGGTTCATCTTCAAACCCTAACTTGTATCTTATGCTAGATCCAATCAACTTTATTGTTAACTTGTAGAAGTCAAATCCATCTGAAGGATTTGTATTTCTGTGAATATGTATATATATGTGGAGATATGTGCACATAACCACATATATAACCTTGGGAATGTATTCCTTTTTGTTTTGTTTTGTTTTTTTTCTGCCAGGCAGAAAGGCCCAGGGATCTACTACTTGTCTCTGTTACTTCAGTGCTAGCACTACAAGTATGCATCACAATGTCACCTTTTTGAAATGTGTACGTATGTAGAGGAGTTGATTACCTAGGAAGGCCAGAAGAGGGTGTAGATGTCCTACAGCTGGGATTGTGGGTGCTTGTGAACAACCTGATATGAGTCTTGAGAACAAATTCAGTTTTCCAGAAAAGCAATACATTCTTTTAGCTTCTGAGCCATTTCTCTAGCTTCAAGAGGTAAATGTTTTGATGTGATATACTGTGCTTGAGAAGTCTGTCCCTAAGCTATGCTATGAAAAAAAGAAAAGAAAGGAAGAGGACAGTAGGAAGAAAGGAATAATAAATAAGGATGGCCAGGCAGGAGTGTCCCCATACACCGAAACCACATAGAATGACTGCCTTGGGAGAAAACAGAATCTGAGATGCAATTCTAAAGGCAGGCATTAAAGTAAAAGATTTAGAAAGTGTGTGTTCTCACATCTATCTACTTACATAGCTTGAGTACATACCAACACTATTCAGAGGTTCAAGTCACAACACTAGTCCTTACCAATGAAGATTACTCTGAACACTAAGAAGTTCTTCAACTATTAATATACATCTCAAGAGAATATTAACCCTTGTATTTATTCATTTCAGAAATATTTTAAAAGTGTCCCTATGCAACTAAAACCAAACCCATGAGAAGGTAGTCATAAATAAATATTTCTTCTACCTCATAACAATAATGTAAAGAATTTGGTTTAGTTTTCTAAGCAATGTTGAGATTTTACAGATGTTTGGGTTGGGGGGTTGATTTAGAACTAGGAATCTAGTGACACTGTGAGGAAGCATGACTGAAAACGAGGCCAATGAGGAAATTAGTTAAAAGGCTGAGGCAAAAGAATAGGTCCAAATCAGAATACTAGAGATGGAGACAAGGTCATTGCAGAAAGCAAGGCTGGTAACAGACTAACAGTGAAAGTGAAAAAGAGAAGTACCAACGTAACAACGAAGTCTATAGGGAGAAAACTCACTGTTTTTACTTACAGTCTGTACTGGCTAGTTTTGTGTGTCAACTCAACACAGGCTGGAGTTATCACAGAGAAGTGAGCTTCAGTTGGGGAAGTGCCTCCATGAGACCCAGCTGTGGGGCATTTTCTCAATTAGTGACCAAGGGGGAAGGGCCCCTTGTTGCTGGTGCCATCCCTGGGCTGGAAGTCTTGGGTTCTATAAGAGAGCAGGCTGAGCAAGCCAGGGGAAGCAAGCCAGTAAGGAACATCCCTCCATGGCCTCTGCATCAGCTCCTGCTTCCTGACCTGCTTGAGTTCCAGTCCTGACTTCCTTGGTGATAAACAGCAATGTGGAAGTAAGCCAAATAAACCCTTTCCTCCCCAACTTGCTTCTTGGTCATGATGTTTGTGCAGAAATAGAAACCCTGACTAAGACACAGTCCTTCGATGGCAAAACAGTAAATAAAAAGAGGGGTCTGCTGGAGTTAGTGACACACACCCACTTTTAGTATCGTCAAGTCTGGGTGTGTGACGGTTTAAATGAGAATGCCCCCGTAAGCTCACATGTTTGAATGCTTGGTTACCAGCTATGATGCTACTTGGGTAGGTTTAGGGGCTATGGCTTTACTTGAGGAAGTATGTCACTGAGGGTCATCTTTGAGGTTTCAAGGCATCCTACCATTTCCAGTTTGCTCTCTTTGCTGTACTTGTGGTTCAATATGTGAACTCTAAGTTTTCTACCTACCACCTGCTATTTCTACAGCATAAAGCAGATGAAGTCTTGAGTGAATGTGTGTTGTTAGCTAGGGAACTGTCATGTCAAGGCCTCTAAGGCCTCAGACACAGGGAATAGCCAACCCTTGCTGGCTGAGGCTCAGAGGCATGACAAAGCCTTCATCTGGTCCAAGTACAAGTATTTACAAACAACTGACCACTGTATGTAGAAACTATCAAACACAGCTTTCTCCTCCAGGATGAAGGTATCCTGAAACTGCTCTTCAGAGACCTCCTACTGAGATTAGCTAAAACTGCCTCCTTGTAGAGCTGCATGCCAGAAACCCACTGCCTTCATACAGAGGTATAGAATAAATGCTCCTTGTTTCCAGGCTCCTGCTACAGTTGGTGCCCTCCATGCAACTGAGTACAGCCCACCTGATTCCACCTAGCTTTTCCGTGCATGAATCTGTGTTTGTTCTTTCTTCTTTCTCTCATCACCTCAGTTAGGTCAATTCCTGAAGCTGTGCAGTGTGCTGTACTTTGCTCTATGATCATGGACTCTAACCTTTTGGAACCATAAGCCCATCTTACACTCTTGTGTAAGATGCCTTGGTCAAGGTATTGTATCACAGCAATGGAAAAGTAAGTGATACACGGTGGCATCAATACAGTCACTAGGAAGGGTTGAGAAGGACAGTCACAACTACGCAAGAACGTGTAAAAGGTATTAATTAGTTAATTAATTGATTAGGCTGAAAATGAAACCTAGAAAACAGTGATATTCCCGTGGCAAAGGATATAGAAAAGCCATGGATCAATAGGATTGGACTTTGGAGAAAGCAGTCTCAGAAATCAAGGAAAGAGATGAGGCTTTAAGAACTAAATGGTACAAAATAGTGTACATGTTTCAATGACATCAAAGACAAATTTGCTCAGACATCTCTTTCATCTGAATCTTAAAGTAATACAGCTCTTATCATACTCTACCACTAGCCAATCAATGATATTTAACTATTGTTTTTATTCAGTATATATCGCAGATATTAGGTATCTATGGCAGTTTGAATAAAAATGGCTCCCATAGGTTCATATACTTGAAAGCTTAGTTGCCAGGGAGTGGAACTCTGATAGTATTAGAAGGATTAGTTGGCATGGCCTTCTTAGAGGAATTGTGTTGCTATGAGTAGGCTCTAAGGTTTCAAAAGCCCATCCCAGGCCAAGTCTCTCTGTCTCTGTCTGTCTCTGCGTCTCTGTGTTTCTCTCTCTGCTTGTGTATCAGGATGTAGCTCTCAGCTACATTTTTAGCACTGTATCTGCTTGCTACCATGTTCCCTGCTGCTGCAGCCATGCTTCCTGCTAATCGACTAAGCCTCTGAAACTGTAAGCAAGCTCCCAGTTAAATGCTTTCTTTTATAAGAGTTGCCATGGTGATGGTATCTCACTACAGCAACAGCACAGTGGCTAAGACCAAGGAAACTATGATACTGAACAGGGCTGAAAGAAAAACTCTAAATCTTGATGTTCTCACTATCTTTGTGACCTACAACAATTAGTTAACCATGTCTCAATTTGCTTAGTTATAACAATTTTGATCTTGTTATGTATCTATGCCATATGAAGCATTTGATGTACTTTATCTCATTAGCCTGCTCAAATCTGTACAAGCTATATACCATTATCTCCAATTTACAAAAAAAATCTGAGATTAAGAGATATTAAGTAGAATGCTCAAAATGGGACTACTATTAAATGAATATTTGAGAATATTAATGTGATTTAAAGCCAACTCTAAATGTTTTAGGTGTGCAAATATTGATGAGTATTTTGTAAATGTTCTCATCCTTAGGCTGAGTTTCTTCTTTGGGAGGAAACACCGCGTACATGTACTTAATGATACTCAGTAAGTAACTGACTGCAGAATAAACACAGATTTGATTCCAGATGCTTAATTAAAACTTTCAGGCAACAGTTAATATTACATAATGCCTTTCTGAAACATGCCCCTTGTGTAGTTACAGATTAAATTATAATCTGAATGTATCAATTTGTGGCAGTTTATACATATAAATTTGTATCTAGACACTCATCTGAGTTTTAGGAAAATAGTATAGTTTAGCACAGTCTAAAAATGGAGAAATTACTGTTATTTGGGGAAATGTGTGGATTTTTTTTGTGTGTGTGTGTGTGTGGTTTTTTCGAGACAGGGTTTCTGTGTGTAGCCCTGGCTGTCCTGGAACTCACTCTGTAGACCAGGCTGGCCTTGAACTCAGAAATTAGCCTGCCTGTGCCTCCCAAGTGCTGGGGATTTTTTTTTTAATTACAAAAATATGGACTGAAATACCATTTCTTATAATTAATGATAAACTATCTTTAAAGGATCTCTAAGTAAGATCAAAGATCAGTGTTTAAAAAAAATTACTGGAATTTCTACTTAGAAGAACAGGTTTTAAATACTGAAATTATCTATAATTTAAATTAGAAAGTGGTTTTTCAGGCTATTCAAGCTTAAAGTTCCTAAAAATTTTGCAGTAGTGACTGACAAGTGTTATGTCACTTCTGTGAAAGAAAGGTGAGAAAGGCACAGACCCTTTCCTCTAAAACTTCCGAGCATGATACACTTGTATAAACAACAGTATGAACCTATGAACCTATGAACCGTGAGAGCTGTGAAGTCTTCACAGGTGGTCATGATGAATTATATCATGAAGATGAGATGGAGAACACATACTGAGAGTTGGAAGAACAGTGTGAGACAAAACTTGAAGGAACGGAGGACTGTCCTGCTTTGGAGAAACAATGAACAATTATTGGGAAGAAGTGACACTAGATGAGACCACTAAGCCCTTTTAAACGTTAGCACAAGATGGCAGGCTTCACTAAGACATTTAGTGTAAGTGTCTACTTGTACTTTGTTCATGGTTGCCCCATGAGTCTCTCTTGTCTACCCTGTATTCCTGCTGGCTCTCTCCTCTTGCTTCTCCTCCAAACAGTCCCCTTCTGTGTCCACACACGTATGTCTGTGTGTATGCATGTATATCTTACCGATGAGAGAGAACATTGCACATGTTTTGGTAACAAACTCTTTTCTATCTGCTTCCATGTTAACAATTAAGATTAAATATCATATTTATAATAATAAGATATATTAATCATATAGTAAATATAGGAACTTATAGAAATCAAATATTTTGTACCTCGGGTGGTGGCAATCTGACAGTATAAACTTCTATGCTCAGACAAACTTGTGTTTCTGTTACATTGATGTCTAATACTGAAAAAGAATTAACCATAAGTTTTCTGGAGTTAGTATCCCATCCTATCAAATAAAGCATTTATAGTAACACATATTACTTTATATATCAGTGTATACCATTAAGAACAGTTTTTTATATATACAGTAAAGTTCAAATAATGAAACATAGGTTTGACAGTCTATAAATTACACTTCTATGACAAAGATTTAAAACAATATGGATATGTGTGGGAGGGAGGTCCTACAACAGGATAGCAGTAAGAAAATAAAACCTCCTACAGTTTAAAGGACACTCACTAAATAGTTGCAGCTAATCTGGCATCTCTTACTAAACTCCAGTGAGCTCTCACAGCAGGCTGCATAAGCAAAGCTGTGCTGACATGTCAAAAGAATGGCTGCTGAGGGAGCTTTGGGAACTTCGGGGGACTGACCACATTATTTCTTGGGCTGTGGAACAGTAAGGAGGGCTATATTTACTTTGTAAGGCTTTAGTGAGTACATACTTACAATTTCTGAGTTTTATCTAAGTATATTACATTTAAACAAATAAAAACACTCTTCTAACAGGAACCCAAGAAATTTGCTCTTCTAAATTGTTGTCTTGCTACTCTAGCAAGACATCATGCTAGTGTAATGAAGCTAAATTTAGATAACAAACTGATTCCTACAGAGTGAGGTCAGAGTGACTGCTACTGTCTAACTGAAACGCAAAACCAGTGCCAGACAGGACCCAGTTAACAGGATAGGCTACTCTGCGGCACTAGCTGTGGATTACAGACAGGATTTGAAAAGAATATCCAGTGATGGGGAACCTAACATGTCTGATTTACTGCCTGCTGGAGACTTATGATCCCCACCCCTCTGCTATCTCAGCGCTACTATATAGGGGCCAAGCTACCTTCAGTGCAACTATGCAAAAATCAAACAATTAGACTGGATGTTACAATACAGTCTGCCTTTAGGATTAGTCATGTTCCTTTAGAGAATATTTTCAGGATAAAAATAAAATTCTAATAAAAATAAGCTTTAACATAAGAAATACAATTTTGATAATATAATGTAGGAAAATATTCAAATACTTGCAGAATTAAAGATCTTCACAATTATTTTCTTTTCTTTTTTGATTTCTTTTTTTTTTTTTTTTTTTTTTTTTTTTTTTTTTTTTTTTTTTTTTAGTTTTTTATCGAGACAGGGTTGCTCTGTGTAGCCCTGGCTGTCCTAGAACTTACTCTGTAGACCAGGCTGGCCTCGAACTCAGAAATCCACCTGCCTCTGCCTCTGCAGTGCTGGGATTAAAGGCGTGCACCACCACCACCCGCACAATTATTTTCTTAAGAAGAGAATTTAAAATATACCTTTTCTTTCAATTAAGTAAATTTTTCCTCAAGTAGGTAAATATATATTTTGAATGAGAAGTAACTTCCTGGGTGAAATTTTGATTATAATTATGTGTTAGTACTTTCTGACACAGTAATTATTAATAATGTAACAACCTAAAATGGGTTTTTAAACAACTGTTAATCGTATTAATGTGTTTTGTCTGTTGTTTTATATATTTTTACTTACCAACTGCACTTTGCTTTCCCATATTAGAAAGAAAATCTCTTCCTTAAAAAATTAATAGGATATACCACATTATTATAATGCTGAAGTAATCATTATTGATAAATATAACCATTTGAAGAAAAAGTATCAAAGCTATAAAAATTATAAAACAAATATATAATGACAGCTCATAGAAAATAGAATCATTCAAAAAGTATCTCTTCGGCTCTGACAATACCTGACTAATACAGATGTAGAGGCTCACAACCATTCATTGAACTGAGTACACGGTCCCCAATGAAGGAGTTAGAGAAAGGTTCTATGGAGCTGAAGGGTTTGCAGCCCCTTAGGACGAACAACAATTACTAACTAGTACCCTCAGAGCTCCCAGGGACCCAACCACCAATCAAGGACTATACAGGGTGGGATTGAATGTACTGGAAGCAGGTATATAGTAGAGGATTGCAAATTCGATCATCTATAGGAGGAAAGGACCTCGGCCTTGTGAAGATTTTGTGCCCCAGTGTAGGGGAATGCCAGGGCCAATAAGTGGGAGATGGTGGGGTGGCAGGCATGGGGAGGGGGGAGGCAAAAGGGGTTTGTTCTTGCTTTTGTTTGTTTGTTTTGGAGGGGAAACTGGGAAAGGGAAAATGTACATGTAAGTAAAGAAAATACCTAATTAAAAAAAAAAAGAAATGTAAATAAATAAAATAACCAATAAAAAAAAAGTATCTCTTCACTGAAAAGAACCAAGATGCCCAATACTTAATTAAAAAAATTATGTCTTTCTATAAAATATTTAGAAAACCATCAGACTTCAGTAAAAATTCAGGCTAGCCCTTTAGGTCCAACAATACTGACATTCTGGGTTTATTTTAACAAATCCTTCATAACATATTTATTCTTAAGTATCAGCTATTAAATAATAAAAGCATTTTAAAGCACCATCAATAGACCTCTGTATATTATTCCCATGAAAGAAGATTATTGTGGGCTTGTCTAAGAATGTTTAGAGTTGGAGCTAAAATTCTTCTCTAAAAGTAAGAATCCTTGAACTAAAAGCCAGAGGAACACTAGAAGTAACCTAGCTCAGAAAGTCCCAATGATTGGCAAACACAAAGTCACCTTGTACCAAGAGATGTCCTGTCCTATTCCAGGCTGGAGCGAGTCTAGCCATGAGTGAGTACGAAAGGCAGTTTTGAAGAATTGCAGGAGTTACTCTTTGTGGAGCCTCCATCTAAAACATCAAAGAAAAGGCGGGCAAACTGAGAAACTTGCTGTGTATGTATAAACTCAGGTAATATCTGCAGGTTCAGATTAACATCCAATAAACTAAGCAATTCTAGATTAAAGTTAGTTCTTCCTACAGCTAGCACTGTTTAGTTATATGGCTAAAGAATTTAAAGAGGTACTCATCTTGAAGCTACCATCGTGGCAGTGCTATCTGACCAATTTCCTGTGTATGCTTAAGCCTAAACTAGGAGCTGTGCTGAGCATTCAACCCTGTACCGTGCTCTACTCAGAGGGACTCAAGCAAGAACGATATTGGGGTTTACTTCACTTCATTCCCTGTAGTTTAACATTAGAAATGGCTCCTGTTAAAATAAAATTGCAGTTAAACTTTTCAGAATCTAAATTTGAGATAGCCTTTTGGATGAGTTTCATAAAACATTTAGGGAAGAAATAATAAAATTAAGATATGACTTCTTCTAAAAAAGTTTTCTTGTTTGTTTTTTATTTTTTTGAGACAAAGTTTCTCTGGGCCTTGGCTGTCCTGGAATTCACTCTGTAGATCAGGCTAGCCTCTGCTACTCAAGTGCTGGGATTAAAGGCATGTGCCACCATGCCTGGCCAGAAATAGGATTTTATGGAAGGAGGTAGGATTGGCTTTTCACTAGATGGTCCCTGAGAGCAGGTATCTTAACTGACCCACAGCTATGATAGATAACTGTCAAACTGACTGACTTGACAAGTACTGAAAGGAGGAGGAAGCACGCTTCTGGGTGTGTCTGCAAGGATTTCAGAGAGAACTGACTGAGGGCTGGTGCAGTGCCATCCCCACAGGCTGCAGTTGAGGCCAGGCTGAAGCGCAGAGAGTGCAGGCCTTCTCTCTCTCCTCCCACCCGGGGGACAGGGACAAGCAGCTCTTTTCAGCTTCTTCGCCTTCCCACCACAGTGTACTCAGCCCTCTGAAGCTGTAATGTACTGCTCAACCCCCACGCCAACTTTCTATCTTTAAAGAAGCTTACATTAGTAGAACACAATCTATAATTCTATTTCTCCATATATCAGTTATGTAATTGTGGCAATAATGCCATCTCTCAGAATTTCACCTTTTTTCCTGTCTAAAAATTCAGAAAAACCGTTAATTTCTCTCTGTGTCTCCATGAATGTGCACAAAATAATTGTTTGGAAAAATTTTGGTCTTTTCCCATGGATGACAACAACTTGTGAAAAAGATACTTCAGATTTTGTTTGTTGTCTGGGCTGGTTAGGCTTTGGCTATTTATTTATTTGTTTTTGGCTCTTTAACATATACTAGGGTCATCTGGAAAGAGAGAGGAGCCTCGACTGAGAAAATGTCCTCATCAGACTGGTCGCTAGGCAAGTCTGTGGATCATTATTATTATTACTAATGATTGAAATGGGAGGGCCAGCCCACTGTGGGTGCTGCTACCCCTGGGCAGCTGGTCCTGCGTTATGTAAGAAGGCAAGTTGAGTGAGCCATGTTGCAGGCCTGTAAGCAGAGCTCCTCAGTGGTCGTGCTTCAGCCCCTTCCTTGATTGCCTGCCTTGGCTCTCTGGATGATGCGCTGTGGTATAAAAGTGAAGACAGACAACCCTTTTTCTCCCCTAAGCTGCTCTTTAGTCGTGGTGTTTTATCATGGCAATGGAAAGCACACTGGGACACCGATTAAAAAAAAGTAGAATATACAGCCAATATAGCATCTATATTATTATTACTCTAAACACATACCTTAGCTCCATATTTTTCAATATAGGCATTAAGTCTCCCAGATTTAAAAAATGGTATCTATAACAGAAAGTCCACATTTGTAAAAAGAACTTAACATAGACATAAAACATATTGTTACATATAAAGATTTTTTTAAGATTTATATATTATATATTATGTTTATATGAGTACACTGTAGCTTTTTTTTTTTTAAGACATACCAGAAGAGGACATCACATCCTATTATAGATGGTTGTGAGCCACCATGTGGTTGCTGAGAATTGAACTCAGGACCTCTGGAAGAGCAGTCAGTGCTCTTAACTGCTGAGCCATCTCTTCAGCCCCACATACAAAGATCTTACGCAAAATACAACAGAGGGCATAAATTCTGACTACCCTTCTATATTTCTATTCTCTATCCATTTGAAAAAAGACACTGTGGTAACCACTTTTTCCATGAAGTAGGATCTGTGACAGGTACATAGTCAAGGTGAAGCTGACTGATATTGACATAATCTCCAAGTCATATAAAGGAAAAAAAGCAAACAAATTTCACATAAGCAAAACTTAACCCCTTTTAAACATACAAGACATGCTTAGACATGAATAACACATTCTGTCTAGACATGGCCCTAAATAGAAGTTTAAATTAAAACTTGTAAACACATTAGGTCTAGACAAGGCCCTAAATAGAAGTTTAAACTAAAACTTCTAAACACATTAGGTCTAGACAAGGCCCTAAATAGAAGTTTAAATTAAAAATTTTTAAAGAGTATTATTTAACTTAGTAGATATCGTTCTTGGTAAATGGACAGGGTCTCAACCTGTCTTCTATGTGTGGTTACACCCATAGATCAGCACAGACACTTCTTCATGTGGTAGATGGTGACTAATACAAAGACACACAGCTGGTCAGTGTGCAGAGAGTGAGTGACTATGAACTGCTCAGCCCTAAATGGGTTAACTACATCATACTCCCTACACCTAAGGCTCATGGGACATCATGAGGGAGTGGACAGACAGAAAGATGGTAAGAGGCAGAGTTGAGGGAGGACTGCTGTGGAATAGTTCTTCTGGGCCACTGGACTCACAAAGTCACAGCAGCTGTGTAGGCCTGCCTAAAATCAAGACAACCAGCATACCAGCACAGATGTGGGGGACACATGAGGTCCCACATATAGCTGAGAAACTATTGAGTGATAGGGAAGGGAGAATCTGCTTTCTTTAGGGGTGTGGAATCTGTTAGGTGACCACGTTGTAGATGAGTAGTCAGTGGATTGGTTTTTTTTAGTGGGGGGGGGGAAGGATATGAAGTTGGGAGGAGGAAAGGGTTACATCTGGAAGGATTTGAAGGGGAAAACTGGAGGGAGAATGTGACAGAAATAAATTGTGTGCATATATGACATCTCTGAGAATAACAAAAAGTTGATTTACTGAGATGAGAAACAAGTATAACTAAAATATTGATAAAAATGCATTAAAGCAAATTCTGTCTTAGATATTTTTTAATGTTTTTTAAAGATTTATGTATTTATTATATGGAAGTACACTGTAGTTGTCTTCAGACACACCAGAAGAGGGCGTCAGATCTCATTATAGATGGTTGTGAGCCACCATGTGGTTGCTGGGATTTGAACTCAGGACCTTCGGGAGAGCAGTCAGTGCTCTTAACCACTGAGCCATCACTCCAGCCCCCTGTCTTAGATATTGTACTATAAAGCATTCTGTTTATTAGTGGTCTCTACCTCAGCATTTATGCCAGATAAAGTTAAATATTAATTTAGAATCACAACATATACTTAAATATCAGACATATCAGTTAGTGGGGTATTCACTCAAAGTAAAATATTGGGTAGCTAATCCTTGTAAACCATCTTTAATTTCTGATGCCATACTTGAATTATTGCTTACCAATATCGTTTTAAATACTCAGTAATACTAACCGACATCACTACCGAAATTTGGTTTAATATTCCAGGCACAGGTGCTGTAAGAATATCTTCATGCCGAAATAGCAACTGCCTGTGGAGAAGAAATACATTGTTTTCAAACTGAAGTTGTCTACTTCTATACTTGTATGTTACTGGAATACTTAGAATAGTCTAAATTCTTACTTCCTATCTATTTTGTTATTTTCAAAGGTCTCAGAGGTAATCTGTAGTAAGTGTAACTAAATTACGCCCATGCAGGGAGGTTGCAGAATTCCTGGTGCACTTGGGTGGATACCAAACAGGTTACATTCCCAGACCGCTTTCCTCACTCTGCCCTGAGCACTTTGTCCTGTTCAGGCATCTTACTGTGTAGTTGAGGGTGCCTTTAACTTGAGATCCTCACTTCTTAGCCTCTAGACTGCTAGGATCATAGGTATGCTCTGTCACATCCAGCTCACTCCTAGAAATCTTAAAGGTTTTATTCTTTAAATTTATATTTAAAGACATTTATTTAAATATATAATCTTGTCTTGAGTCCTTCTTCGAGTATCTCAATTAAAGAAACTAATAACTGTGAGTCCTTAGTAATCAGGCTTCAGCTGAGCTGTTCCTTAAAGATTATCTTGGGTCAGGTATTACAAGATAATTCTTAGAGAAATATTATCCATTGTCATGTTTTGGTATGAAAATTATATTAGTTAAGTATTTTAAGTCCCTCTTCAAATTCAACATACCTGGGTTCTTTGCTTTCAAAGTGTATATACAGATTTAATACATATTTTGAAGAAAAACCTTCTAAAATAGCAATAATGGGGTTTGTTAAGTTTAAAAGCTTAGGTAGAAAACATGTTTTGACCTGCACATTTTTATCTGAGCACTCCTAATGTCTATTTCTGCCGCCCGGCTACTCAATATTATGTTGACAGTGCAGAGTTTGTGTAAATCTGGAAGGATGATGAAGAACAGGGACTGCAGCCTGGACTCGTTCATATTTTCTTCTTGACTGTATTTCAGGAACCAGACCTTCAAAAACAAATGACAGTAAAGAGTGCATAAACAGTTTTAGCCATAAGGCTTCAATATTCACTCAGCAGATAGTATTTGACGTATGTTAGAATAAGAAAATAAAAAATAAATTAGTAAACTTTAGCCACAAAAACATCACCATCTCAACTCCACGGTATTCTCACCATTTCTAATCACTTGTATTTAGCACAGTTTTATTGAGATATTATTCACCTGCAATTATCCAGTTAGTGTAAAGTCCACTGCTTTTTCTTTACTATATTCAAGGAGTTACGCACCATGCAATAAATTAGAACACTTTCACCACTCCCTCAAGATTCTAAATCTTTGCTGGGCGGTGGTAGCTCACACCTTTAATCCCAGCACTTGGGTGGCAGAGGCAGGCAGATTTCTGAGTTCGAGGCCAGCCTGGTCTACAGAGTGAGATTCTAAATCTTCAGTTCTACAACACAAGTTGAAGGGTTAATTTAAATACAAATAATAATAATTTTAAAATCCCTAATTTGTTAAACGCCTAAGTCTTTTCTAAGTACTTGCCATATTGTGTTTAATAATTTTATCCTACTGATCCCAGCTATCCTTAAAAGTTTTGTTTTCAGAAAAACAAAATCTTTCCTCTCACATAATTTAAGTATAAAAACATATAACCAAGACCTCTACTATTTTAGATCCTCTCTATAAACTACTTCAAGGTTAAAGAATATATTATTCTTTTATTTTACATGAAAGAAAATGTTAGCCGGAATCTCTAACTATTGAGATTTCATTTCCAACAGTTACTTGGCTTTAAACCTCTACTTGGGGGCGCCTTTTAAAATTGCTAAATCACATTCTGTCTTTGTCGAGTGTGCATCTTGCATCTCACAAAATTGGGATGTAAATGCAGAGCCGGCTAAGGAAGGTCAACTATCGTGAGGTGCACATATACACCAGCGGGAAGTAACCTGGATTACAGAATTCTAAACTTAACACAAACAGAAATGACTAGCCCCGGAATCTGATGTGTGGCTGGGACTCTAGCCTGATGTCCCTAACCAAAAGCCTTTGTTTTCATTGGAGGGATGCAGAGCATGGCCTTTGGCTTGAACACGTCTAGCTCCCTTAAAACCACAGAAGGAAGCACGTGACATTTTCTTCAGTGATATTTCAGTGCTGGATTCATTTATGCTTCCCACGCGCCCTCGGAATACCTTGCCTTCCCCCTCTCGGCCCCACTTTCTCGGTGACGGCAGTGTCTCCAACGCCTTAAACGAAATTTAAAAGGGTGATTCTGGGCGTGTCTAAGGCTTTTTAAAAGTCGAAACGCCTGAGTGTTAAGAGGGTAATGATCTCCGGGCCCTAAAGCTAGCGCTAACCAAAAAGAGCTCGCTCTGTCCAACCCCGGGGGCCTGGGTGCGGTCCTCAGGGCGCGGCGCCCCGCCTTTCCCGGGGCAGACCCGACGGTCTCCCTTTCCTAAGCACCAGGCTTCCTTTTGAAGCACATAATTTAAATATAACGACGTATAACCAAGAGCTCTGCTGTTTTAGAGTCAGGTTAAAGGATATATTATTATTATTTATTTATTTATTATTTTTATTTTATTTTACGGCCTCCCTCCAGGAAGCGAGGGAGGCCAGGCCGGCATCACAGCCTGCTCCCTCTACAGCCGCCGCCGGCCTCCCTGTACCTCAGCCTGTGGGCGCTCCGTCCGGTCCTCAGCCCTGTCCTGCCGCCCGCCTGCGCGTGCTCTCAGGACGCAGGATGCTCTGGGCTCCGGTCAAGCCTCGCGCTCCAGTCAGAACCTGCTCTCCTCAGACAGCTCCCGCCAAGTCCCACGCGCTCGAAATCCCATGGGGCCTTGCGCTCGCTCGGCTCTGGCCTCTCCCATCAGGCCCTGCGCTACCCGCTCCTGGCAAGGCCTCGGTTCTCTTCCCGCCCCCTGGTCCCAGCCGTGTTCCTGACCTTCCTGCTCTCCCGTCAAGCTCCTGCCGGGACAGTGGTGCGCCAGGCAGTGGCTGCTCCTGCAGGGTCCGCGCTGGGGTCAGGCCCCACAGGCTAGGACTTCACTCGGCCCGGGCAGCGCCTACCCACCCACCCCACGTCACTGCCCGGCCTAGCCGAGGGCTCTTGTCAGAGTCAGCCGTTATCAGCTCTCTGGCTCGCCTTGGGCCTGGTGCTCCCACCGGGTCTAGAGCCCCCTGAGGCCCTGCGCTTATCCAGGCCTTATTATGGCCCTTGGCAGCTGCTCCAGCGCATTTCTTGTTCCCAGCATGCCCTCTGTTGACAGCAAGCCACAATGGCTTGTTTTCTTCCACCGTACTTACTTCTCATCAGCGTAGGGAGCACTTTTCAGCATGGCCTGCCCTGCCAACAGGTCCCAAGTCCTACTATTCAATGCATGCAGAGCATGTTCTGTTACCACTCAGTACTACCCCTGTGCTTTCCCCACCAAATCCAGAGTTCAGTTAGCACCTTGCAGGTCACCAAGATGCCTAAGAGTGGGAGGTGCCCAGGTCAGGGCGAAAGGACAGCCATGAAGCAGAAGCCCACACAGTTGGCTGAGGTGAGTAGATGGCAGGATGTTTGGTTATGGGACACCTTTCTGCTCAGATTCTCTTTGCACTGTGCAACTTCCAAAACTCCTTTTGTGGAGTTCTCCACCACTGTAAGGTCATAAAAAGCTTGAAATGCACTCCTCTGACTCATTTGACAGATAGTTACTAAGCACATACCATACCCGGTTGCTCTTCTAGGTGTTGGATGATGGAACATTAAGCAAACACTATTTTTTGTCCCAGAAGAACTTACTCGAAGTAGGAAAAAGTAATAATACCAGAGTGAGCTCATTCTTTTAGACCCACGGAAAACGAGAGTTGGGAAATAATAAGAGAATAGTTCTCTCTTTTGATTAAGTTCTTTTGCAAGACTCCCAAGAGCATTTCTCCTTGCAGACATGTGAATTACTGAGACAAAGTTTACCTGTAACATTCTTCAAGACTGCAATAACTCAGATAAAATGTACTTATCAGAATTCATGCCCAGGAAAAAATCCTCCACCAATGAGCTCACCCTAACTGCTGATTAAGGCCTCCAACACTAATGGATTTTGTTTATAAGCAACTCACAGGAAGTTCTGCTTCTTAAATATGCTAATAGTTCATCATGGTACTACAATTCTGAATGGAAAAAAGTCTCAGAAAGGAGACACTTTAGTGTGGCCTTGTTTAAAAATAAGTGACAGTTTTCTAAGCAAAGCCAAATAATTCATTGGTGATAGATCTCGATTTTGAGGACCGTCGAGATAATCCTCTACTTTATGGCCTGAGTGACATCATTGTCTCTAGTTCTGTGACTGTCAAGGATCCTACGCACTTTGCATAATTACATATGGTATGTGGAATTTTATTTATATTATTTTAATATTGTTCTTGCTTGCTGCTGGGGTCTCTTCCACCACCCTGGCCAGCGAGTGACAAGCCAGAGTAGGTAAGAAGGCAGTTTGGTTCATCACAACTCAGTAGCCAGTGTTAGTTCAAACTTCTGAAGTTTGACCTCAAGTAGTTTATTTTAGAACTATTTAAGCACAGCACAATTTGGTGAAAAATTATTCTGATGGTAACTCAATTCCACGATCATAACAGAGTATAGATAAATCTTCTTCACTTTTTGTAAAGTGAATAAAAATAGCTTATGATAAAGATGTAGGGGACTGCCCAGTTCCAGAAGCATCTCTAGCCACATAGATGGAGCAGCCGTCAGCAGGGCTGGTAGACACACTTACTCCCAGCCTTCTGTGTGGGAAATGGGTATAGCTTTCCTTACTTTAGGAAACAACTCCATGTACTTAACATGTGAACACAAAGGCCGCCATGCTTCCTACACTTTATGCTGAAGACAAAGGAGTTGTAAAATAAATTTATCATTTAAACCAATATCTACAACAATTAATTACTTATACTGCCCCGCTCCTGTCCCAAGAAGGGCACACAGGCAAATGTGCCAAAAAGTGTTCTCAGGGTTTGAAAATTAAATGTTCACCTTTGACTCGTGTGTGGTTGGTCCTCAGGTGTCATGTAAACTTTAGTATTGTAAGGCCAGCTGGAGGAAATGGAACATGTAGAGACATATTTTGGAAGTTAGACCATGTCCCCTGTCCTTTCTTCTATGTTTGCTGCCTCAGCTATGTGCTCCCACCCCGTGCTGTTTCGTCCAAGTTCAGGGGACCGGGTGATCATGTACTGACCTCTCTGTAACTGTGAGCTACAACCAATAATTCCTCTTCTTTAAACATTTGCTTATTTGTTTACAGCTATGCAAAATTAAGTAATATAAATGAATTTATAGCCCAGTGTCCTATATATAATAACTTGTTATTGTCTGAAGTTACTGTGATAAATGGTGCTAGATCACAAATGAACTCCAGATGCTTTAAAAAAATGTTATCTACACTTTAGATTATAATTTTATTACAATGTTTCTCCCTTCCCTCCCTTTAAACCCTTCCATATATCCATCTTCACTCTCCTTTAAACTTATGGCTTCTTTTTTCTTTGTTTTTTTCAAGACAGGGTTTCTCTGTGTATTCCTGGCTGTCCTGGAACTCACTCTGTAGACCAGGCTGGCCTCGAACTCAGAAATCCGGCTGCATCTGCCTCCCAAGTGCTGGGATTAAAGGTGTGTGCCACCACCACCCTGCAACTTATGGCTTCTTTGTTCATTGTTATTAGGAGCACACATGCATGCGTGTGCACACACACACACACATACACACACACTTGCACACACACGCGCACTTGTGCTCACACATGCATGCACACACACATGCATTTCGCACACACGCACACACACACCCTTGTCTAGTCCATATACTTGTATGCACATTTTCAGGGCTGACTGTTTAGAATTGGATAACCAATCAATGTGCTCTTCCCTATGAAGGACCATGTTCCCAGATACTTTTACTCGCTGTGTGGTCTGATATGAGAGTTTATTGTCATTCTGCCCCTGAAAGAATCTCAGTAGCTTTTGTTGATGTTTATAAATAGTCATGGGATAGAACAACTTCAACCCACAGAAAGATTTTGTATGAGGAGAGGCCCGAGAGGCCCTTGGCCCTGTGAAGGCTCTATGCCCCAGTGTAGGGGAATGGCAGGGCCAGGAAGCAGGAGAGGGTGGGGTGGTGAGCAGGGGGATGGGGAGGGAACAGGGTTTTTTGTTTTTGTTTCTCTTTCGGAGAGGAAACCCGGAAAAGAGATATCATTTGAAATGTAAATAAAGAAAATATCTAAAAAAAAAGAAGTGGGATAGCAGGGTGGGAAGGAGTCGGGTACCAGGCTGAGAAGGAGTTCATCTGGATGGGATATGAGTTGCTCACTGGTAGAGCATGCACTCAGCAGGTATGAGGCGCTGTATACTAAGCATGTGTGTTTCGGACACGGTTACTGTATGTTTGTTTTCATTGTTTGTTCATTGCACTACTGGGTGTATACATTTATTGTCTAAATTCTTACTTAGTAAAATTAATTTTTTTCTCCTTCAGAAAAAAGAAATATTTTTTATTTTTAAATGAATATATATTTTAGAAAAGTTGGGAATTACTTCTGTTAGATGAGCAATTATTTAGATATAACTAAATATACACAAGAGACAGATATTTCTAGAAAGGAAAAGATATCCTACATTAACATGATATTCAAAAGTTTTGTGGGTGGATTGGTGTCCATATCACTCCATTGGGGTTCCTGCCTGTCTATAGGAGTGGCTACTTCAGGTTCCATATCTCCAATGCTGTGTGACTCACAGCAAAGGTTACACCTATTGATTCCTGGGCACCTCCCTTATCCCAGGTCTCTGTCTCTTCCTGGAGATGCCCCAAACCTTTCCACTCCAGTCAGTTGCAGGTTTCCATTCATTCTCATGGCCACTTGGCCATATCTTCTGTCCCTCTCCACACCTGATGCCAGTCACTCCCATTCCCCTCCCCATCCCCTCTCCCATCCAGTTCTCTCCCTCCATCTGCCTCTTATGACTATTTTATACCCCCTTCTAAGTGAGATTCAGGCATCCTCACGTGTGCCTTCCTTCTTGTTTAGCTTCTTTGAGTCTGTGTAGTGTAGCATGTGTATCCTGTATTCTATGTCTAATATCCAATATGTGAGTACATACTGTGCATATCCTTTTTGGGACTGGGTTACCTCATTCAGGATGATATTCTCAAGATCCATTCTTCAGTTGAGAGACATTTAGGTTGTTTCCAGTTTCTGACTATTACAAGTAAAGTAGTTGTGAACATAGCTGTGCAGGTATCTTTGTGGGATAGTGGAGCATCTTTTGAGTATATGCCCAGGAGTGGTATAGCTAGCTCTTGAGGTAAAACTATTCCCAGTTTTCTGAGAAACTGCCAAATTGATTTCCAGGGTGGTTGTACAAGTTTGTACTTCCACCAGCAATGGAGGGGCTAGAGAGATGGCTCAGTAGTTAAGAGCACTGATTGCTCTTCCAGAGGTCATGAGTTCAATTCCCAGCAACCACATGGTAGCTCAGAACCATCTGTAATGGGATCTGATACCCTCTTCTGGTGTGTCTGAAGACAGCAACAGTGTACTCATACACATAAAATAAAATTAAACAAACAAACAAACTAAAAAAACCAAACCACTGCCAAGCACCAGCAATGGAGCGGTGTTCCCCTGCTGCACATCCTTGCCAGCATGTGCTATCACTTAAGGTTTTGATCTAGCCATTCTGACTGGTGTAAGATGGAATCTCTCAAGTCTAAGTGGATCAGTGACCTCAACATAAAGCAGGATACACTAAATTTCATAGAAGAGAAAGTAAGAAATACCGTAGAAGACATTGGTACAGGAGACAGTTTCCTGAACAGAAGACCAGTGACTCAGGCTCTAAGATCATCAATTGATAAATGGGACCTTAAGAAACTGCAAAGCTTCTGTAAGGCAAAGGACACTTTTTTTTTATTAGATATTTTCTTTATTTACATGTAAATTTCTCCTTTCCCAGTTTCCCCTCCAAAAAAACAAACAAACAAAAACAAGAACAAACCCCTGTTGCCTCTCCCCTCCCCATGCCTGCCAGCCCACCCTCACCCACTTATTGGCCCTGGCGTTCCCCTACACTGGGAAACAGAACCTTCACAGGGCCGAGGATGATGATTGAATTTGCAATCCTCTGCTATACACATGCTGCCAGAACAATCAATCCCACCATGAATAGGCCTTGGTTGGTGGTTGAGTCCCTGGGAGCTCTGAGGGTACTAGTTAGTTCATATTGTTGTTCATCCTAAGGGACTGCAAACCCTTCAGCTCCATAGGTCCTTTCTCTAACCAAAGGACACTCTTAATAGGTCAAAACAGCAGCCTACATCTGACAGAGGACTGATATCCAAAATTCATAAAGAACTCAAGAAGTTAAACATCAACAACCTAAATAACCCCCAACACGAGGCACAGAGCTAAACAGAGAGTTCTCAAAATAGGAATCTCAAATGACGAAGAAGCACTTAAAGAAATGTTCAAAGTCTTTAGTTATCAGGGAAATGCAAATCAAAACATGACATTATAAAGGCACGCTTATATGAGATTTTCTGCGTTCATATCTAAATTGAAGTTCATTTTAGTAGAAAGGTTTACTTGGTAAGGAAAGCAGAGAGAGCAGGGGGGGGCGAATATTTCTCAGAGTATATTTTGTATTTGCAGAAAGTTAAGGGTGGAATTGATTTTCTAAATGTTTATTACAATATTCTTGCTGTAATAGTCGGATGACATTTTAAATATTTGTTAACTTTTAATTCCTTAGGTTTCTGTGTGTAAGTTTGCCTGTTTATAGTACCTTGCCAAGTAGACCGCTTCCTCATACCTGTGATTTAGAGTAAGGAAGTCTTATTGAGTAAGAATAACAATTGCACTGGGTAATCTTTACTGATGCCAATGTGCTAAACTTACTGAACTAATAACTTGCAACAGTTGCTGACTAGGCCATCATTATACCTTTATCATATATCTGATAAAAGTAAAGATAGGTTTCAGGTCACCAATCCCAAAATGGTTTTGTTTTTGTGTGTATACGTGTACTGGTTTTAACTTGTGTGTATATGTGCACTGGTGGGTGTGAAGGTATGTACACATGTGTGTCAAGGCCTGAGGTTGATGTTAGATGTCTTACTGAATTGTTTTCCACCTTACTTATTGAGCCAAGCTCTCCTATTGAACCTGAGCTTGCCATGTTGGCTGGTCTAGCTAGCCAGCATACCCAAGGCATTTTGTGTCTCTGCCTCTCTACCTCCCTAGAGCTCAGGTGGCAGAAGGTTGTCACACCCACCCAACTTTTAAGCAGACTCCAGGCATTCACACTCCTGTCCTGTCCTTTGCCCCCAAGCATTTCACTGATACATCTCCCGAGGTTCAAAGTTTTATTTTGAAATACATAAGGAGCTATTTGAAACCAAAGTTTGAAGCACTAAATTATAGAGGCTGTCATAATCTCAAGAGAAGGCTGTACTGGAGGTCACAGGGAAATTCTGTCCTATGATGGTCATATGGCTTCAAGGGAAAAGGTATATAATATGGTTCCTTATATGCATATTTGTGAAAAAAGGAAAAATCAGAGATCAATAATCAAGGGGTAGATAAAATAGGATAATTGTAATAAAATGCCTTTTAAAACAAAAATCAATTAAATTAAAAAGACAAGAGGGAGAAAGAAACTCAGGTAAACTAGAAGCTGATCTTTTGTCCTTTTGACAAAATGAGCAAAACTGGCAAACTTCTAGCAAAACTGACAAAGAAAAAAAAACCCAACATACTACCTATTACTGATGTTGGGAATTCAACAGAGGATGTAACTACAGATCCTACATTATTAAGAAGGATTATTAAGAGACTAACATGATCAGGTTCTCACACATAGATTGACCACACAATTAAAAAGTTCAAATGGGGCTTGGGTGATAGCTGGCTGTGGTGGATTGAATATGCTTGGCTCAGGGAGTAGCACTATTTGGAGGTGTGGCCTTGTTGGAGAAAATGTGTCACTGTGGCTGTGGGCTTTAAGACCTTTACCCTAGCTCCCTGGAAGACAGTCTTCTCCTAGTGGTCTTCAGATAAAGATGTAGAGCTCTCAGCTCCTCCTGCACCATGCCTGCCTGGATGCTTCCATGCTCCTGCCTTGATGATTATGGAATGAACCTCTGAATGTGTAAGCCAGCCCCAATTAAATGTTGTCCTTATAAGAGTTGTCTTGGTCATGGTGTCTGTTCACTCAGACAATGGACAAGTGGGCAAAGCACTTGCAGCACAAACCTGAGGACTCTAGAATTCAGAGCCCTAGAACCCATGTAAAGCCACAAATAAACAATGATGCATGCCTCTAATCCCTGTGCTACTATGAGGAGATGTGCAATGGAGACAGGCCAGTCTGGAGTTTTCGGGCCCAAGAAAGGTAGCCTGGCTTACAAAGAGGTGAATGTTGGGGGGCCCTGTGTGAAATAATGTTAAGTGGGGATGAGAACCCAACATTGTCTTCTAGTGGCACATGGTATGTCAGAATTCACACACACATGACTATAGACACATTATACTTACATATAACACACACACACACACACACACACACACACACACACGTTCAAATGATCACAACTCACCCAGTATGAAACAGATATATTAAACAGTCTTTTAACTAGTCAAAAAAACAAAAAACAAAACAAAACAAAAAACCTTAGAGAAGTCTGCTGACCCATAGTAGACCGAGATAATTATTTAATTAGGAATTCCAAGAAATTGTTACATAAAAGTATTCACCAAATCCCTTAAAAGAAGGCAATAGGTCCTTCTTGTTATATGAAGCTAGATCCCTTCAATATTTAATCCTGCAAACTATAGCATCTAATATGTAACTGAGATGGCATCATCTCTCATAAACACAGGCATGTAATTGTAAACAAAACATAAATAGAACCCAGCAGTATACACAAAAATTACATACCACACACAAATGATGTTTATTCTAGAAACACAATGCTAGTTTGATATTTAAAACACAATGCATCTCCTCGTAGGAAAAGGCTAAGGAAGGAAAATCTTACGACCATTTCTACTGATGGAAAACAAGATTAACGCTCCATCCTTCCTTGTGATAGAACTTCTCAGAAAGCTGGTGGTCATGGAGAAGCTTTTCACCTTAGCAAAGAACACCCACCCCTTTATTCCCAGCACCTGGAAGGCAGGGGCTGGGCTGAGGCAGGAGGAGACAGCTCTCTTTGCTTCTTTGACAAAGAACGAGCTTTGTGTATGTTATATGTCTGAGTGTCTTGCCCACATGTGTGTCTGGGGCCTGTGGATAGCAGAAGAGGGTATTGGATTTTCTGGAACTAATGTTATGGACAATTGCTGGGAATTAACCCTGGTCCTCTGCAAGAACAGACACTGCTTTAATTGCTAATTGATCTCTCCAGCCACTCTTCCTGGTTCTTGACTGCAGATACAACAGGAATGTCGGGTTCAAACTCCTCCAGACATGCCTTCCCCTGTGAGGTTGGACTACCCTCAAACTGTGAGCCAGAAAAACTGTCCTTCTTTAAAGTGTTTTTTCCCATTTATTTTACTGCAGCATCAAGCAAGTATATTATTATAGCCACCTTTCAAAGTGGTTCTAGTCACAGGGCAGTGGTGGCACGCCTTTAATCCCAGCACTTGGGAGGCAGAGGCAGGTAGATTTCTGAGTTCAAGGCCATCCTGGTCTACAAAGTAAGTTCCAGGACAACCAGGGCTACACAGAGAAACCCTGTCTCAAAACAAAACAAAACAAAAACAAAAACAAAAACAAACAAAAAAGATGGTCCTAGTCATTGAGATAAAGGATTCAAAAAAAGAAAGAAAGAAAGAAAATGAAAGGCATAGGTCATTGTTAGATGGTATAGTAGCCTACAAGGAAATCCCCACACATGTGCAAAGAAGCTGAGTTCATCAAAGTGCAGACTCAAGAGAAGTATAATGATTAGTTATATAATTCTATATTGAAAAATGAATATGGGATATATAAGAGAAAATATAACACCATTTATAATTGCTAAAAAATTAAACACCTAGGACTGGCAAGATGGCTCAGTGGTAAAAGGCACTTGGCCGGCAAGCCTGGTGACACATATGCAGTCAATCCTTAGAACCTACACAGAAGTAGAGATAGGGAAGTAAACTTGTCCTCTGACCTTCCCACGAGTGCCATTGGCATGTGCACTCCCCCACGTCACACACATAGTAATAATAAGGAATACCTAAAAGTTTATGCAAAAACGATAATTTAGATATATACCCAGTGAAGCATATAGAACTTGAGTGATGAAATTAAAAGAGCCAATGAAAAATATCTAAGAAGAATTTGTGCACCAATATTTTGTGCTCATATATTAGAAGGGACCACAGTTCCTAACTTAACACAGTTTTAATGAAAAACATTCTTTAAAAAATGTGTATACATGTGCACCTGTTTGTCTGTATGTGTGCCACATACATGAAGGTGACATTGGGGGTTAGAGAGGGTTCTGGGGCAACTGGAACTGGACTTACAGGCAGTTGTGAGCAGCTTTATGTGAGTGCTAGAAAATGAAAACAGGTCCTCGGCAAGAGCAATACATACTCTGAATGACTCAGCCATCTCTCCTGTCTCTGAAGGATATTTTCATTAAAATCTCAACAATACATTTATTGACATTGTCTTCCACTGCCCATCTCATCTATCTACTAATGACTTCCCTTAAACTGACTACCAGAGTTCAGAGGTCCATTTGCCAGTCATCGCCACAAAAGTTTATTGTTCTTTATCTAAAACATATAAAAGGGTCATGACTTGCTTGCTTTTTTTTCCCACTTTAATGTCTTGTAAAGATCTCCATGAGCACATAAAATGAACACCACTCATGTGCTTTCTCTTGCTCATCAGCTCCTGTATTTGTTTGATTGCTGGGTACAGCCAAATAACCCACACATTAATTACTGTAGGGTATATGCAGGGCATTTCTTACTCCTTTCAAGTCTTCTCAACAAATAATGCTTGAGCAATTTTATACAAGAAAAGGGGCCGGGCGGTGGTGGCTCACGCCTTTAATCCCAGCACTTGGGAGGCAGAGGCAGGCGGATTTCTGAGTTCGAGGCCAGCCTGGTCTACAGAGTGAGTTCCAGGACAGCCAGGGCTATACAGAGAAACCCTGTCTCGAAAAAACAAAGAAAAACAACAACAACAACAACAACAACAACAACAAAAGGGAACTCCAATGTCAGTCATTTCCTTTACACAAAGAAAACAGCTTGGACTGTATTGCAGCTGACACCTATCGAGGTGTGCCTGTAGTCCAAGCCATTCAAGGATCAGAGACAAAAAGAGTTCTTTAACCAAGCGTTAGAAACAGGCTGTGCTACACAGTGCATTCCCTGTCAGACGGGACCACATAGAAAACACCAAAACAAACACAAAGAACTAAATAAAAATTGACCATTTTCAAAATTAACACTGTTTGCTTTGACAAGAACTGATATGATGAGAGGAAAAGCCAGAAATGGGTTAAAATTTTTCACAGTTCTGACAATAAACTAGTACATCCATAAATTTCTTTTTTATAAAACAAAATACTCTCAAAACTCAAGATTACAAAAGCAAAGAAAAATGAAATCCAGACGGCAGATAAGCACATGGAAAGCTGGTTCTGATTAAGACTTCTGCTTTGATCACCTAGTAAATGGAAGTCAGGACAATACAGAACAAAGACAAAGCTGGCCAGTGTTTTGAGAAGCCTGGTCTCTCGGTCATTGCTGTAGGAATGTGGTGTGGGAGATGACTCAGCAGTTTCTGACAAACGGATTATTCAGATACTTGTGTTTCCCAACAGCCACTCACCTTTGCATTTATACTAAAAGATAAAAAGTTACCTTCACTCAAAACCTGTATATAATTGCTCATAGCAACTTTTCTGTAGTTAATCAAAAGCGGAACATCTCCAAAATGTTCCTGAAGCAGTGAATTTGTAAATAAGCTGCTGTAGCATGGTACACCCACACAGTGGGTGAAAGATGATTGGAGCTGTTATGGTCAAAGCCTGGGGCCTGGCAGCCCTAACAAGCCAGGCTCAGTCAATATTCCCCAACAGTTTACCAAACAAACAAGTAATACTGAATGGCAGAGGGCCTTGGGAAAGGAACAAATAAAGAGAGCTAGCCACCTCCTCCATCCACCCTGCCTCAGTTCATTTTTGTCTGACATAAAGCTTAGGCTTAAACAGAAGATAAAAGTTAGGCATGACTAAGCAGTTCTGGCTAAGCCCAGTCACTGGCCCATCTCAGCTCCAGTCTCCCCTGCTTTGACAACTTGTCAGAACTGTGTGAAATCCTTTTCCTGGGAGACAAGTTCCTTTTCTGGCTAACACCAGACTTAGGCATCCTTCTCCCTGCATGAGATTCGTATGGAAATTCCAATTTGGGGGCAATGAATGCCTCAGCAAACTGATGGCTCCTGATGGCCAGGATGGTTACAGCACTTCTCAATGAAGACAATGAAACCACTGTTGATTCAGTTCACATCTGGATAGATTTCAGAGACATTGAGACAAGTGAGAAAGCTGATCTCAAATGTGTCATTGTATGATTCCATTCATATAATATGATGACAAAATAGTACAGCAAGGAGACCGACTCCCTTATTTCCAGGATTTAGGGATAATACAGGAGGCTGTGTAGTTCAGGAATACAGTGCCAGCTAGAGCTTGTGACAGAGCAGTTATGCTGGGGTGTACGGAGGTCACACACATACATATACACCAGTCCTAAAACTAGAGGGAACCTTGCTGTATTGGGGTGGATTTCTTTTGTCCCTTCTCTTCATAACAAGGTCTTGCTCTATAAGGTAGACATGGAACTTACTTACTGGGTAGCCCCAGGCTGGCTTCTAACTTGCCATCTGCCTGTCTTTGTCCCTAGAGTGCTGTTTTGTTTTTTTTTTTCTTCGAGACAGGGTTTCTCTGTGTAGTCCTGGCTGTCCTGGAACTCACTCTGTAGACCAGACTGGCCTGGAATTCAGAAATCCGCCTGCCTCTGCCTCCCAAGTGCTGGGATTAAAGGCCACCAACTGCCGGGCTTAGAGTGCTGTTTTTGCAGGTGTGAGCTGCCTTGTTTTGGTATTGCATAAGTTACCTTAATATGTGGTCATTGGAGGAACTGGGTGAGGGATACAGAGAAAGAGGACACATCTATTGTAAACTTGTAACTTTCCATGAAACTCTACTTTAAAGTTAAAGGGAAACAGAGGCAGGCAGATCTCTGGAGTTCAAGGCCAGCCTGGTCTACACAGTGAGTTCTAGGATAGCCAGGGCTACCCAGAAACTCTGTCTCCATCCAGCCCTCACAAAGCCCCATTGAACTTCTTGGAAATTGTTCCTACATTATATTTAAGTTGGTTGATGTAAAATAAAACATTCATATGTTATATGTGAGCCAAATTGATTAGTATCTTAATACAAAGAATTTACCTTAGAAATATTTCTGAGTAACAATTACAACCAGAAATGTTTCCTTGTGGTTAAAAATAAAGAAACAATGAAAATAGTTTGGAATGCTTTGAGCAATGTTTCTTTCCCAATGAGCAGGTTCTCCCGGAGAAGCTAAGGGAAAGGGAAGTTATGTATGTCCAAGCACCTACAGAGTTCAGGACCTTCCTAATTCCCTGGGAGAATCGCTAATGTGGCTAGCACCAATGTTATGTTTCTGGAGTTAATTGCCATGGTTGAATAGACCTTAAAAAAAAAAAAAAAAACTACGAAGGGCTTTTAAAATAAGTAAATCAGTTCAGTCTTCTGTTTTCCCCACTCCTGCTTTAGATATCTGTAATTTATGTATAGTATTGACTTCCTGATAAAAGGGTAGAGGAGTGCCAGCCTGGGGAGGGACTCCAGCGTCGTGCCTAGTGCCCTTCCTTACTTAGGACTTCATTTACAATACAGTGGAGGATAAGAGGAAGTTTTTGCCATATCAGCTTCTTGTAGTACCGCAATTATTTTCAGGTTAAAGAAATTATTAGATGCTTCTAATTTTAACGTAGCAATTTCCTTTGTTTGCCTGTTAGATGAGCCACCCCTAGTCCCCTGAAGATTCCAGTGAAGCAAGAGGAATGGCTCATTATTTGGGGCCACACATTTTTTTTCCAGATCTTAAGCTGTGACTTTTTCATAAGAGGCTCTTTCAGATATTCTGGGCTTTAGGGAAACCACACAGAGGGTCACTTTGGCTCACTGCAATTTTCGTTCCAAGTGATTATCAGGATGTAGGGCCGCTTTGTTTAGGAAATACGCAAGAGTTAATGTGAAGTCTGGTCTAAGGGAAGGAAACTAAGGCTGAGATGGAGTTTGACCTGGCCCTAAAGCTTCCTCTTTGCCTGGGTGCTCAAACCTCTGATAGCACTTCCCTAGCTCCCGGTGACCCCACCCGCTGCCTCATGCGCAGACTCAGAAAAGCGCCTCCTCACCCTACGCGCAGGCATTGGGTAAACGTGAAGGGCACCACTTGTAGCCAATTAACACCGCGCTCAGGGCCGTGGTGGGGGGAACGATTGGACTAATGGAGGGCGTCGGCTGAGGGCGGGGGAGCACCACACTGGCCAATCCCCGGAGGCCATGCGGTACGCCCAGTTTGAAGCGCCACCCCCTCCCGGTCTTGGGCACAGGGCCCGGTGGGGCTGGGAATGTCCCGGGCGGAGGTGCTCAGAACTGATTATAGGACTACCCTGCACGGCTGTGTTGCAGGGCCCGGAAGGCTCACCGTTCCGAGATGGCCGGGCAGTCAGACAAGGATGTGAAATACTACACCCTGGAAGAGATTCAGAAGCACAAAGACAGCAAGAGCACCTGGGTGATCCTGCATCATAAGGTGTACGATCTGACCAAGTTTCTCGAAGAGGTGAGATGGGCACGTACGCTCCAGTGGGGCGAGGGGAAGGGTGGCCCCGGCTGTGGATACCCCCGGCGTGACCTGGGACCGATGTCCGAAAATGTGTTATCTGAGTGCTCAAGTGTTTGAGAACATTTTGGAGGGTCTTCCGCGTCTGCACACTTGTGTACGCTTCTGAGCATGCTCACCTGCTTGTGCACACCTGTGTCTATGCTCCTGGGTGCCTTGGGTTTGCACATCTGGACATGCCTGTGGGAGGTCGGGAAGCAACCTGGAGTATGAGCTGTTTTTGTAGGCTCCGATGGGCGGAGTACTTCCTTGCGGGCCACCATACAAGGTGCTCAGGAGTGTCCTAAATAAATGTTACCCACTTGCTGGGAGAGTGCACAACCCCGTAAGGATTTTGAAAGATTTTTTGTTTTGTTTTGTTTTCATATAAGGCTCTTTCCATGTAGAACTCCTCTATTTTCAAATGGACTTCTAATATAAGCCGTTTGGAGACTTCTGGTCTTAAAAGCTGATTCTCCCAGAGGGTCCTAGGGTCGGAGGTCGGGGGGTGGGCGTGTGGCACTCCCAGGGCTACTGTGATGTCCAGACTCATAAGCTCACTAGTGTGTGCTCAGCAGAGCCTGAAGGATGTCGTCCTTGATGGAGTAGTGACTTGCCTCAGCCCCAGCACCAGGTGAGTGACCCAGACTACTACCTCCTAGTGTGTGCCTTGAGCTAGTACTGAAGAAGGGAAGTAGGCGACAGGGCACAGTCAGAAAATTGGAACTTCATCGTTAGACTACTTCGGAAGTTGTAAAATGGCTTAATTTAGAGGAAAACATTTCCTCTGGCAATGCCGGTCTCAAGATTGTAGTTTTTTGTGCTCAGCCCAAGTGGTGTTTTGTAGTCTTTCTTTTTATTCCTTCCAGATTCACTGTTCCTTTGAGTCACAAGGACCTGTACACCCACTTCTTCCCAGTACATAAGAGTGCTTATCATGAGGGTGATTTGCACGTTTGTTTGTTTGTTGATGGGCTGGGCAAAAGTAGAGAGAGGGTCAGTGTTAGATTATAATTTACATCAAGGGACATTTGCTTTGCAGAGAATGTTAAATACAGAAAAACCTTGAAAGTTTGAAGTTGAAGTTCCATGTTAAAATATTGACAGTGAACGGTAAAGTAGGCTCCAGTTTAGTAAGGAGGCTTGCAGTGTGGGGTCAGATGAGCCCCCTTTCTGCTGAGCTCAGAGCAGGTTGCATCATAGCTCCTCAAACTTAACAGTCCGGGATTGTTAAGCCAGGGCCAGGTGAATGACTCTTCCCATAAACTGTCCCTCCCCCACCCCCCATGATATATGTAATTCTGGGATTTTATGATAAAATCTGTCCCTTGACTTTGTGTATATAATAAAGTGCAGCTCTTGTAAAAAGAAAAGGATAAAACGTTGGGATATTTTATACGACACAGCTGTTTTGTGTCATTGCCCTTTCAAGCAGGTCCTAGACGTTTTAGGTTGCCTGCCTGTCCTGTACACGGTGGATATCCTAACAGTGACAACCAGCACTGTCTTCAGATGCTGCCCCGTGCCCCAAAACTGTAGCTGTCTTCAGACACACCAGAAGAGGGCATCAGACCCCATTACAGATGGTTGTGAGCCACTATGTGGTTGCTGGGAATTGAACTCAGGACCTCTGGAAGAGCAGTCAGTGCTCTTAACCACCATCTCTCCAGCCCCTATGTACGACTTTTAAAAGTAGATCTTTGAAGTAGGTAACAGGGGTGAGATTATTAAACTATATTCAAAGCCATTGATTCTCCTGATTTATTCTCATGAGGCAGGGAAGTGGTGAGAGGACCCCACAGATTTATTAAGTTCAGCTGCTCAGTTGGGAAAAAAATCTGGAAAGCAAATTCCTTTGTTCTGCCTAAGTTTTTGGTATCCTGTCTGTGAGAATGGCTTGGGAAGAACACTTCTTGAGCTAAATGGAAAAGCTCCCGGAGAACCAGCCATCTAGGACGTTGATAGAGAGAGAGGTCAGAGTCTTCGAGAAGCACAGAGGATGGTTGGGTCCTGTTGATTTAAGGGTTAGAGGACTGAGGACCTACCTGCTTTTCTTACCCTGCTCTCACTGTGTGTGAATGTTCCACCATGTTGGAATGGAGCATTTACTGTGACCATCAGGCTTCTCAGTCAGTATATCCAGATTCTCCCTGGTTTGATATTTCGTAGCTTGCTCTACTACGTATGACTGCTTGTTTCACGCAGCGTCGTGGTCCAGTGGCTTTCCTTCCCTAGTGTGGCATTGCCTTCAGGATCTCTGTGCACCACCAGGTACTGTGCATGGCTGTTGGTGCCTTTTGGGGTTACCACTCCACACATACCTCAGACATGTTGCCACAGTTCTTCTTCTTTCTAGATTCCTTCAGTTTCAATTATTTTGTTAGGTTTACATGGTTTGTCTTACGCTTTGGCTTAAAATAGAAGTATTTCACAAGGCTTAGGGTGTCCCACTTTCCCTGTCTCCCTACCCTTCTCTATCTCAAAATTTCATGAGGCACATGAGCTGAAAAATATGTCTATCCTTGCTAATTTACAAATGAAAAAATGGGAGGAGCAACAACTTTCTGGAACTTTCTGTCACCATGAGCCGTGTCTGCACAGGCTCTGGATTCCCCCATCCACGTGGCTCTGTTTTCTTGCGGCTGCTTTGTCCTCCTCTAAGAATCCCTTGTTTCTGTTGAGGGAGCACTTACTGTGGTTGGCTGGCTCCTGCTCTGCTGCCTGCCTTCTCCGTGCCTTAGATTCCTCCCATGTAAAGGAGAGAATAGCAGTGTCTGCTTGCAGCTGACAGAATTAAAGCATTGACTAGTGTAGTGTGTGTGTGCATGCCTGTAATCTCAGCTCTTCTAACACTTGGGAGCCAGGCAGGAGAATTCCGAAGAACTAGAGGCCAGCCTGGGTGACAGTGAGAATCTGTCTCCAGAAACCAAAACTAGAAAAAAACCAGTGTTTGTTGACCACAAAGCACGATGAGTTTTCCTGCTCATTTGGAAACTGCAGTCAGGGCCAGACTTGAGCTGTGACTTCCCTTCGCAGTGTCCTGTGCAGTTGAGTGCTTGAGGTGTGTTTTAGGTGAAGCATAAATCTGGAAGGTAATCTTGAAATAGGAGAGGAGTAGAAAATTATCTTTCTTGTCAAGAACACAGTTTGAAGGTTACTTGTGCAATGTGAACTCTGTCTTCCTGAAGTAATGCTCTGAGGTTCAGAGGTAGAAATCCAGCAGGGGGTAATGTAGACAGCAGCAGGGCTCTGATTTCCACCTGGTGCCTGCCCACAGGATTATAAGCCTCATTACTTGTGTATTTTGAAACTTTTTTTCCTTGTCCTGCCCCCTAGGTTTTGAGTTTATATTTATGAAATTGAGTCTTGTTATATAAGATCATGGCATTAGACAGGTTAATGATTATAGAAATCTGAGAGACCATTATTTGGAATGAAAACAGGTGTTAAGGGCCAAGGAGCAAGTTTGCATTTCCCTGTTCTATGGTTGAGCCAGGTTTTAAGCAGAGCTGTAGAAGGGAGGTAGACTGCATCATGTAATACTCCTGTTGCCTTTCTGTTCTGGGCAGTGGGTATTTGTAACATCTAGATTATGTAAAAGGCAAGTTGACTGTCCTCTCCACAGAATATTGTTTCTAATGATGCTGAGATTCTGCAGTTTGAAAGCGAGTCTTGAATATTCATTGAAAGCATCCCACCTTGCAGAGGCTGTTAGCTTCTGTTCTGTCTCACTTGGGCTTTTGGGGTCTTAATGAAGTTTTGCTTTTTGTGCTGCTTGTCTTCCATAGACGAGGCATTCAGAGTCTGAGGACTACTGTCTCCCTGAGACATCGAAGATGCCCACCTCTGTTACTGAGAAACGGAAGGGCACAGGTCTTTACTGTCTGGTGCAGACGTGGCCCTTTCTTCATGGATGTAAAGTAGAAATCCTAGTACTTAATGACGTGTCCGGGTGGTGACTTGAGTCTCCTGAACAACTAGGTAGGAAAGCCTATCGTGTCAGACTGTACTATGCGTCTTTTAAGCATTTCTAAGGTTGGGGAAGGTGTTCCTTTTCTGAAAGGAGAATCCAGTTTTGTTTTAACATAGTAACAACCAAAACAAAAGCAACAGTAAAATCAAAACAAAATTAAGGCACCAGATCACACTTGAGGCACCTAACTCTCACTTTTCTGTTTGTCTGTAAGGTAATGAAAATTTTGTAAGTAAAACAGGTTATACAGGTCAGCCAGGGTAAATAGGGAATAGGTAAGATGCTAATCACCACTTAATGTAGATGTCTGTTATTCTAGAAGACTCGAAAACCTTGGGAGACAACCCACAGCTCCTCTCTTGTGTAACAGAATCTGAATAACTGTGGGCCTCCTCAGCTACGGGAGCATGACTGGTTCTGGTCTTAGAACATTGGGAAAAATAATATGTGTGAAAAACATGGAAAGAGAAAGTGTTCGGGCAATTAAGAGTTTGGGTTTTTTTTTTTTTTTGGTGTGGTTTTATACTGGAGATTGAATTCCGGGCCTTGAACATGCCAGATAAGCCAATGTGCTACAGGCCACTCCTTGCGATTTTTTTTTTTTTTTTTTTTTTTTTTAAATATAAGCAAGGTCTTGCACAGGCTGGCCTTCAACGTGTGATCAGTCCTCTTACCTCAGCTTCCTGAGTGCTGGGATAACTGGTGTGTGCCACTTTACCCACTTCCAGTGATTACTGTCTTCTTGAGGTGAGGCCGAGGATTGTGGAACATAATCAGAGCTGTGGATTTGATCCTCAGCACTTGAAAAAAAAATTTCCCTTACAACTTGTCATTAACATTAATTTTTGTTGTGTGTTAGGCCTAATATTGGTTTAATTGATAATAATTGTAATGTTCACCAGCAAAAGAGACTACTCAGAATTCAGATATTCACCTGAAATATGATTTTTCTAGGAAGGTGTGTCACATACAATGGGACATCATCTCACTTCTAGAACTTTTAAATATAAACTCAACTGCTTGTTGGGTGTGGGGGAGAAGACTCCACAATTACTGTGAGGACCTGAGTGACACACAAGAGTGAGAAGAAGAAAATTACAGTTGCCCAGAACTGAACGACACACGGAGCAGCCTGGCAAATGTCCTCCAGACGGTGCCACAAGTGGGAACATGTGCCGCGCTTGCTCGTGACTGTGCTCTATATTCATGGAAAGGTGCTCTCCGTGCGCTCTGTCACCTGCCACGTTCCCCGCTGAACTCTGTTGAGGATCCACCTTAGAGCTCCTTCTCCTCCTGGCTGTGTCTCATTACGCAGGCGAATTTTATCATACAGGCCACCTCCCTCTTGCCTGGTTTGTGCTTAGTCTACCTTGATTACTTCCGATACAACCTTGGGGTGAAACATTGTGTTCTTTTACATTTAATTTCTAATAAGTATCACTGATGTACTTGGGGGTCATGATCTTTGTTGGCACATACAAGGGCTCACATTGCAAGGTGGTTAGGTTTTTTCTTTTCTGGTTTTTTTTTTTTTTTTTTTTTTTTGTTTTTCCTCTCTCTTTGAGTCTTTTAAGGTCTCTCAGTGACCAAGAAACTTGCTTATGATTTACTTACCTCTTCTAAGTTATGTGGGTGTGTGTTGCCATCAGAAAAAGTAATGAACAGATAAATGCTTGGCACCTTTAGCATGTAAATTCTGCTAATATTACAGTTTGATACCCCTAACTGTCTCATGGAGCATCGGCATTCACCAGCACCAGCACTGTCTCTTTGTGTGGGGTGCAAGACTCTTGGACAAGTGGCCTGAGAAACAGCAGACATAGTAGAACTTGAAATAGCAGTGCCCCAAGCCTCTTCCTCTCCCTTGTGCACTCTTGGCCTTACCCTGGGATATTGTTTTCTTAGGAGTACCTTCAAGTGTATTTTGTGAACTGCCTCCTGGGGCTTTGCTGCTGTTGGAACCGGGAGAATGAGTTGGAGATCTGGGTGGCCACGGTAGGTGGCCTCCAGAGCTCTGCCTTTGTGGCTTCTGCTCATGACAGTCACAAAGATGGAACTTACTTTACTTCTGTAAGATAAATTCTAGTCAGGTGAGCATCAAAACAGCGTTATGCACATCACCACAGAGGCTGGGGAGATGCTGGGAGAGGAATGGCTGTGAGGGAGGAAAGCGAGTGATCGAGGTGGTGACATGACCCTCCAGGCGCACGCTAGCTGGCTGGTTGGCTAGTGATGCAGCCTGTTTGAATGGTTGCAGGCCATGTGGTGCCAGGTTTTTCTCTCACCGTGGCCTAGGTTATCAATTATATTCTCTATCTTTTTACTGTGAAAGTAAATGTCACCTATGAATTCCCTCCTCATCAGTGAAGTAATAAAAGCTATTGCTGGGGACATTTACTGGATGTTTATAATATTCACTGTGTAGGAGGCTGTGATGCCAAGTGCCTTTTGGTTATAAAACCTTCTTTGTTGGGGTTAGGGAGATTGCTCAACTGGTAAAGCATTTGCTACACAAACTGGAGGACCTGAGACTAATGCCCAGGACTCGTGTTAAAACCCAGGTGTGATGGTGCCCACGTGGAATCCTAGTGCTAGGAAGCAGAGTTGGGAGGATTCCTGGAGCTCACTGGCCACCTAACCTACCCAGCTCCAGACTGGTAAGAGTCCCTGTATCAAAAACAGTGGAAACAGTATCTGTGGGATAGCCCCCAAGGTTAACTTTTGACCTTCATACACTCGTGCACAATCCTCTGGTTTCAAGCAAAGGTTGTGTAGCAGTCTTTGTTGTTGGCCACTGGGCCTGGCTTAACTATCTGAGGATTTTCATCTGCAAAGGAGCAGTTCCATGTGTCAGGCATGTGTGAGGACACTGTGGAGGATTTGGAAAAGAAGCCCGTTAATTGGCGGTCCTTGGAAGACATTTGGCTCTGACCCCACCCTCTTGCTCAATCTGGAGTGAGCCTTTGGTATTTGTTCAGATTGATGGTGGCACCATGAGCTTTCAGCCAGCTAACACATGGTAGCATTACTCTAAGGAATGCGCTTTGCGGAAGAAAACAAAACTCCCTCTTGTGCAGGACAGTCTTTTCTTCCCGTGATTCCTTCCAGTGACTTCCCAGTGTGCGGGATAGAGAGCCGGGTGGCCAGGCCCTGCCTTCTTCTCATCCTCTTCTGGTGGTAACACTATCTCCTCTCCACCGCACCTCTGTTGTTTCTCAAACCAGCTAGACTTGTTTCTGCCTAAAACCTTTGTTCTTCTTCCCTTCCTGCCTGACCTCTATTCCCATGGTCACTGCCTCCAAAGGCAGATTACAGGTCCATAGAAAGGGGGCCTGAAGTGAGTGAGTGCTTGTCTCCTCTGGATGGCAGGTTTCATCCAGCGCTTTCTACCCTGGACCTAGAAACTGCTCAGCAATGACCCTGCGGTGGAAGACAGCTCCACCCACTCTCTACACCTGTCATATTTTACCCCCATTCCTTTCCCACCGGTGGCACTTAGTGGTAGCATTAGGATCTTTTCTTTGTCATAGACACTTGGTGAAGCTCCACACTGAATTGTTTATCACTCATCACTTCTGGGACTTTGTTGTGGAAATCTGGCTTGTTAGTAGAAGCACAGAGCAAAGAACACTTGAGCCAGTCCTGTGTTGTAGTGGAGTTTCGCACAAACAGCACACTCAGAGACACTTTCCTGCCTCTTCCTGTCTAAGCCAATGCCACCATGGCTTACACATGGCTAACACGTGGTAGCATTACTCTAAGGAATGCGCTTTGCAGAAGAAAACATGGTGTCATGGTGCCACCATCAGGGTCCTCCTTTCTCAGTTGATGACATGACATTTCTTTCCCACCTTCTATTTTCTATTCTTCTTAAACAAGTTCTCCACTCCAGGCCATTCCCTTCATTATTCAACATGGTAACATTCCCACCTCCACCCCCTGTCCAAAAAAGTACCTACACATGGCTTCTCCAGATAGCGCTTCCCCGGGGTCTCCTCTGTGTGGTGGAGCCTTTGAGAGGCCTGTCATCTCCATCCACTCCCTTCCACTCTATTTCCTCGGCTCCTTTCTCTTAAAATTCCAGAAGTGTTTTAAAGCCACTCCTGCCAGGGTCTCCTGAGATTCTCTGTGTGTCAGCTGAATGTCCTGCAGTGTTTCCTGCTTGGCTCCCCCCTGTCTCCCTGGTCACACATTTGGCCTCCGTTTCTTCCGTTTCCACGTATCTCTGACCTCAGTATATGACACCCTAAACTAAACAAAGGGTTTTTCATTCTTCCTGGGCTGTATTGTCCAATGTTACAGCTTTCAACTTACCATATCCAGGGCAGAAAGGCCTCTCTGCTGAGCCCAGGATTCGTGTATGCCTGTCTATTTCACGTCTCTACCTAGGCGTCTGATAGGCTTCTCAAACCTAACATCTAAAAAAAAAATACCTGGTTTTCTGTCTGACTTCCATCCTTACCCTTCTCTGTGCCAGTTACTGGCACTGGTCCCCCAGTCTCGAGTCTCTTGCACTCCATATTAACTCCCCCAGAATAGTCTGTTGGCTTACACATTAAAGTTAGAGTCTGACCAACTGTTGTTATCTCTGCTGCTCTCACTGGGCTGGTCCCTGCCATCTCATGCCTGGCCAGGCCTCCTAGGACCCTGAGTTTGCTCATCACAATAGACTGACATTTTAGAAGTAAAGCCAATGTGTATCACTTTATTTTGCTTAAACGATTCATGATTAATGACTCTACCTAATTAAACATCTTAGGCTATCACTACAATATTCTGGAGAGTGTGGTGCTGGCAGAGGGACACATCCATAGATCAGCATAATAGAAGTAGAGAAATCCAGAAATAGACTTGCACAGACATTTCTGATTTTTCTGAAACATAGAATGGCAGTTTTATGGAGGAAGGGCAGTCTTCAACAGATGGTTCTGGAAAGACTGGGCACCAGTGCTTAGAAAAGAAGTACGCCTTGTTCTAAACCTTCACAGAGTTTCTGTGGTCTGCTTTGAACTAGTTTCCAGCTATCATCACAAGAAGGCGTATCTTGCTGGGTTGGTGGCTCCCACCTGAAATCTCATGAGTGGGAGCTAGGATTGCTGTGAATTTGAGGCCGGTAAGGATTTCCTAGTGCATTCCAGGCAGCTTTAGGTACAGAAGGAGATCTCAAAATGGTAGGCAGGCAGACAGACAAAGAGACAGACAGACAGGCAAAACCTATCCTGACTATATTTTTCTGAGCTGGAAGTCCATCTAGAACCCTGAGTTCCTTAGCCCCCTCCCCCTCCCTTCCCCTCCCTCCCTCCTTCCCTCTCTCCCCACCTTCTGTGGTCACACCAATGGCCTGGGTCATGCTGGGCAGTTACTGTATCACTGAGTTCCATCCCCAGCCTTGTACTTGTTTTCTAGACTACGTGCCCCAGAAACACATAATTTGTTTATTACGTTGTTGCATATCTGTTTCCACTAAAGGATGCCCTCTGAATCCTGGAGCTTTTCAGTCTTATAGGTATCTCCTAATCTCTAGGAGAATACTGAGAAGGGACTCAGTATGTGTGAGCTGATTGAATGAATGAAATCTTAAAAAGTATAAAAAAGAAGAAAACTCGTAGAGAGTGGCTGTTGGGCTATATTGAGTAATTTCCTGGGAGCTTGTTTTATTTTTCCTTTGGCCATCCGCAGATTTCAGTCCAGTTCATTATTCTTAATAGTTAACTGTGAAGAAGAGTCCCCAGTGCTTTAGTGTGGAGGAGGAAGCAGGGAAGGTGGAATGGTACGATGATCAGCCCTCCTCTTCTATCTCTGGTGTCGATGACGTAGTTTTGGCTCTCCTGACTCCAGATAGATTTCAGGTAGAGCAACAGCCCCTCTCTGGTCAAAGTCACCTGACTCTTGGTCCCTGGTTTTGGTAGCTTTGCTAATCTTAATAAAATTGGGTAGTCAGTCAAGAGTCCACTGTGACTGCTTCAGGCTGATTGGCATCTGTGTAGTTCTCCTGTCCCCGGGATGCAGGCCTGACCCCAGCCTTTCTTCCCTGACTTCAAAGTCATTGCATCAGAACTGGGAGGCTTTTGTGCCCTTCAGGAATCATAATAATAATTATGTCTCCAATGTTTTAACTTGCTTTATCTCACTAATGAGATAGTTTAATGAAGGTGGATTAAGCATACTGGTCAGGGTACACTGACCAGGCATTCATATAGTCAGCATTGATTCATGGGATGGTTCAGTCCAAACACTATTTTATTTCTAAAAAGAGGAATTTTTCTTTCCCTTTTCAAGGAGAGAAAACCATGAGTTATCTGCCAGCTCACTGCTGACACGCATATTACATGGTGCCCTCATAACTGACCTTAAAGAACTCACTGTTTTTATGTATCTATGAACTCTTTGAGCCTCTGGCTTAGAATTGAGAGACTAGGCGTTGGACAGACTCCCTGGTAGAAGAAGCTGGCCTGGCCATCTTGGAGCTTTACCGCCTTTATGACCTAGCCATGACTTCTTTCCCTATCTGTCTCCCTACCAGGGATTGTGTCTCTGACTCTTAGTCACTCAGAATCATGGTAGTTGCTTAAGCCCATTGTCTTGGTGATAAGGGGAGTTAGCAAGAATGGGGGGTTGCTTGAGGCTGGGTGCTAGAATTGGCTTTCAACAGTTTATTGGGAGTGGGTCAGGGGATAGTGAAGAAGGGAAACTGCACCATTAGGTGAACAGTCTTGGGTGCCATACTTAACACAGTTGCACAGCTTAATTTGCAGTTTGAGGGTCGACTTTAAGGTTTTGACAAATGATCATGGGAGGTTATAACAAAGTGTTAGAAAGTGATGTCTGCCTCGTTCTCTCTCCTTTCTGAGTGGACTGAAGAAGCAGCTCAGCAGTTTTGCCCAAAATGCCTGCACTTGGCAGTAACACCTCAAGGTTGTCTGTCTGTCTGTGTGTCTCATGTTGGGAGGTGCTGAAAAGGGACACTGGGACAAACTAAGGAGCAAGGTGTTTATTGAAGACTTACTGACACCATGGACTGTCAGCCAGACAACAGCATGCTGGCAGTTCAAAGGAGAGCTCAGGCCCCTGGGGTCAGAGACCATATGGCAAGAACTCTGCAGAAAGGAACTGGGGCCCATGTCTCTTAGACTTCTCTTGAGAGCAGGGGGGGAGGGGGGGGGAGAGGTTTCACTGTGCAAGCCCACAGCCAGGCAGCAGCCAGGGAAGAGGGTGGAGAACAAGTGGCCTTTGATGCCAGCTTTTATGTAAACTCCCCCCCCCCCAGGTGAGAGTCTGCTGATGGGGGTGGGCTTGGGGCCTAGTAGGGTGCCTGCAGTAACAGAACTGAGGAAGGTACTGTGGCCTGAGTAACTGCTGGAGTCTAACAGGTAGTTTCCTCCAGCTTAAAACATCCCATCCTGAAGGGGAAGGGGAGGCTCAGAGGCTCAGGGAACTCACCACTCCCAACAGGGTGTGAGGAGCACAAGCCTGCTCAGGGAGGGAGTTGTAGCCGCCTAAAAGCTGCACAGGAAACCCACATATGCAGCTCCTGGGAGTTCTCACTCGTGCTAGTGGGCTTTCTGGTGATGCATCTGTAATGCCAATAAGTCTGTTCTATGGTGATTTCCCTGGTCTGTTGTCAATGCTCCTCTTGGGGTAAATGGACTTGCCCTCACATTTCCCTGAGAAAAATCACTCAGCACTCTTCTACTAGCTGGGAAAACGAAGTAGAGACAATAGTGTCAACTAACAGTGACAAGCTAGATTTAAGAAAAGCCACCTCTGTGTCAGGAAGGGTTTAAGTCTGTGCACATACCTAGAAGCTGCCTGTTTCTACATCATCCCAACTTTAGAGGCACAAGCTAAAGCTCTAGGTGACGAAGCTCATCAGGGAGAATGTAGGGCAGGAATTCAGGCAGCCTGACTGTAAACCAAGTCTCCACACCTCCATGTTTACTGGGAAGAGAGTAAGGCCCTGAATTCTGCTCCCACAGATCTAAGCTCAGGAAGATCTCTGTCTGCAAGTAGTGCATATCTGGTAGCACTTGCCCTCCTCCAACCTCTCCAGATGTTGTCTGTTGTCTTGTCTGTTTCAAGGTTGAGAGTTGCTTCTCTGTGACCCAGTCTTTTCACTTGGAAATTTAGAAAGGTCCTTCCCCAAAATCTTTTTAATCTCTACATTTCTGAGTGTTTAACCTTTCCACTACTGTTTGGAGTCAGGCTCTTTGGCCCAGATACATGTTTCTGAGCTTGGCTCTCAGCTACAGAGGAGACCAGACTTTGCAAGAATCTCAGGGTGGTGTGCAGCAGAGCTAGGCTGCCTGGCCTGGGCCAGTTCAGATCAAGCATAGGTGACAGGTTTTTGTTTGTTTGTTTGTTTGTTTGTTTTTGTTTTTATTGCAACACGGTCAGGCAGGATTGCTGTGGCTTCCTGGAGTTGAGTTGTCATGGCTTTTAGCTTACGTGTGCCTGGGCCCTTCAGCGCTTGTGTTGGGTGGAGGCAAGCCCCTTTGGCATGTCTGTCATGCTATGATCTTCAGTCCTTGGGTGGTCCTTAGTGTCTCCCTTAACATGCTGGCTTTTGATGCCCTATGTGCCTACTTTATTCTAACTATCCAGTCTTTTATAGCTTTCTTTTTAAAACTAATTTCTTTGCTAATCATCATCAGGCTCTTCACATGTCAGCCAGTAACCTGGACTTTTCTGACCTATACTCAATTACAAACTCTTTGAATTTCAGTTTTAACTATCCAGAAAGGACTCACTGCTTTTTAAAAGAATTGCCACTTTCCGGTCTAGATATCTATTCTATCCTGTTTCGTCTACAATACAGGAGGCTTCTTAACAGTTCTCTATCTATATATGCCGAGAGACTTGCCCCTGAACTTGTTTGAAATTTCATGACACTTAAAACTATATTTGCCGGGTGGTAGTAGTGCACGCCTTTAATCCCAGCACTTGGGAGGCAGAGGCAGGCGGATTTCTGAGTTCGAGGCCAGCCTGGTCTACACAGAGAAACCCTGTCTCAAAAAAACAAAAAAACAAACAAACAAACAAACAAACAAAAAATTATATTTACCTCTAGGGATGGTATCTGACAAGCTAGTTTTCTTGACTAGGTAGCAGATGTAGTAATTGAATTTAAACTTAGAGGAAACCTAAATAACTGCACAGTTTGATGAGAGTTTATTCATTTGTCAAACCACATAGCTTTTCTGCCTGGGGCTGGGCATTAATTTTCTACCCTGAGAAGTCCACACATCTAGCTCCCTTTTCATGCAGCCTGGGCCAGGGCCTCATCCTCAAGCTCAAGCAGTAGCGGAGTAGAGATGGAGAAGTCAGGGTAAAGAAGTGGAGGGCTCTGGGAGATTCTCCTTCCATTAACCAGAGTTTAATCGTGTGTGGTACCCAGCCAGAGGGGAAGCTGGGAAATAGTGCTTATATCTGCTTAAGGTTAGATACTATTTAGTAAGAGAAATGCACTGGAACAGCAGTCTTTTATCAAAACCATGCAGTGGTGAACTTCTGCAGTCACAGGAGCATCTCCAGCATCAAAGGGTTTTGAGTCTAGTGCAGGAAAGGTTCACAGTGATTTGGGCTGAGTGCTCCAGCAATGCTGTGTCTAAGAGGATGAGAGGGGACAAGAGTGAAGAAAACTGCCTGGTGACAGGGCTGTGCCCTAGATGAGAAGACCTCCCGGCTCTCCTGGACAAGCCCACAAAGCTTCACTTTCATTGAGAAGACATTGGGATCTTTGAGTTTGGAAGTTTATACAAGGTGTGCTCTGAGCTCAGTGAAACGTAGCCATGCTAGGCTTAAGGCCAACCACCGAAGAACAAAACTATTGTAGATCAAGTTTAAGATAATTTTATTTTATTAAATTGTTTGTATTAAGGAAGAACACAGCTGACAAAGATAATCCCAAAGCTATATCCTATTTTGTTTCATTTTTTACTTATTTGAAAGTCAGAGGGAGTGTGAGATGGCCGTAGAGTGAGCCTGGAGGGTTTCTTCCCGTGGAATGATGACCTCTGCTGTGGTAGCTGTGAGCTGCAGGTTAGACTCAAACATGACTCTAACTTCTTCAGCTGCATCTCTTTCTCCTGGAGGCATTGCCTTTGTGTTAGGAATTATTCACTCAAATAATCTGTACCAGGACTAGCAGCTAAAGTTATTTTATCTTACCAGTTCTTGTAGATCCATTTTTAGGTCTCTGAAAATCTAAAATGGGTTTTCTACCTGTAGTTTAAAAAGCAAAAAATCATGCATCCTGTACAGTAGGGATTCTCAGCCTGTGAGTCTCAACCCCTTTGAGGGTGGAAGGACCCTTTCATCGGAGTCTCATACCGGATGTCCTGCATATCAGATATTTATGTTACGATTCACAATAAAATTACATATCACATAAAACTACATAACAAAATTCATAGCAAAATTACAGTTATGAAGTAGAAACAAAACAGTTTTGCTGTTGGGAGGGGGTCACCATATCAGAAGGAATTGTATTAAAGGTTCGCCCCATTAGGAAGGCTGAGGACCACTGCTGTAGTCTTTAATAATACACCTGTCTCTTATCATTTATCTCTGGCCTCATTCTAAAAAGGGTTTGAAGTATAGCTTTAGTAATATTTTACTGTTCTTATTAGCATAAAGGGTAACACCAAGTCATGACTTTATTTAGTGCATCCAGGGCTGTGTCACACATAAGTAGTTTTTTGCTTCAGAGACCCACCTATCTTGCTCTAGTACTTATCGCTTTTCTTTGGAGTATGAGAAATTCCACTCTCATTTCTACTGGCAGAGCAGTGGCATGGTGTCACCATACTGACCTTACTCCTAGGTGCTACTGAAGGAGTGTCTTAAGGAGGAGCCGGAGAATAGAGTGAAGACGAAGCCCTTCCGGGTCAGACACACGTAGGCTTGCCTGCAGTGCCCATAAGGTTTGGGCTAATTGTTTTTTATGGCTCGGGGTAAAGTATCTTGCACTGTAGTCTTAAGCAAGAGACATGCACTCTCACTGAGGTTCTTAGAGCTTGGTTGTGAAGGACATTATCCTTTGGTCCCTTGGGGACATTTTACACGTGCCATTTTGATAGCTCTGGTGTCCTCATGGAGGAGGCGATCCAGGAACAGGCGATCGCTCTCTTCCCAGGGTGGGTGTTTTTCAAATTAAATTCTTTCCACTAGAGTCTTATTTGGAAAGATGTAGGGTGGATAGGGTCATGGATGGCTTTGTAGATGAACTGATGTGTTGTGGGCTAATTTCTCACAGCAATAACTTAACAGTGATTACATGAAATTATTAGTGTAGCATTATTAGTGGAAAATGCCATGGGAATCAGAGTTCTGAATTGGCGTTGGCCGAAGTCTCTAGCACTTAATTCATTATGGGTAAATGTTGCTCAGTGAAGGACCGCGATCCGGTTTGTGATACTTTAGAACTCTTACTTCTTTTAAGGAACCTTTAGATATGTGATGTCACACTAGCTCACAGAGTGCCATGATTGGGATGCCCAGTTAATGCCATCAGGGCAGCCCCACCTTCCTGCCAGTGATTCTAAAGCATGCAGGATCTTTTTTTGTCTCTTTGCCATCTTTGTATGGGGTTATTGTGGTCATTCACTTAATGCTAGCTTTCCTACCCTATTGATATTTTCATTTTTGTAGGTAGACCCTTTTTATTCTCACTTATATTGCTGAATTTTGAATTTAATAATATAAATACTTTAAATACATTTTTTAAGTGAGAAAGTTAAGAAACCACTTTGGAGCCGGGCAGTGGTGGTGCACGCCTTTAATCCCAGCACTTAGGAGGCAGAAGCAGGTGGATTTGAGTTCAAGGCCAGCCTGGTCTACAGAATGAGTTCCAGGACAGCCAGGGCTACACAGAGAGAAACCCTGTCTCAGAAAAAAAAAAAAAAAAAAGAAACCGCTTTGGATATTTAATGATAAAACAATACTTAAAGCAGTAACCCTTAATTCATATTAAAATAATAGGAATGAAATGTTACATAAGCTTTAATTGCATTATTTTCAGAATGTCTTCATGTCCTAGGATTGGGAAGGTTGTAGAACAGGTTTGGCTCGATCCTGATATTCATCCCATAGTCACAGAAGAGTCACTTGGTCCGTGGCTCATGTGTGGGCCTTTCCAGGGATGAGTCAGCTTCAAAGGCTTTTCCTTCTGAAACGTTTAGATTTGTGTTAAAAGGCTCTTCTTCTGGGAGTGTATTGAACATCATAGTTGTTTGCAAATTGCTAGGACTGTGAATTTTAAAGTTACTACAAAAAACAAACACAGCATAACAAAACAAAAAACCTGATAGGTGTGTGAGGTGAGGGGTAGGTTAATTAGCTTGACTGAGTCACTTCAAAATGTTTATGTAATTTAGAACATTATGTTGTCACAGACACACACACACACACACACACACACACACACACACACACAGAGGGAATCTGAATTTACTTACTGTAAAGCTGGGGAACTTGCTTTAACATTAACAGAGATGGCAACCATGCCCCGGCCCTATAACATGGGTACCTGGGAGCCATGTGGGTCACGTTCCTCTCAGGGAACTGTGTTCAGAGTCATGCTGCATGTTTCCGACCCATGATTAGTCAAAACTGAGGCTCTCACAATGAAGGATATGGCTCTTCTCATTTTTGTTTCTGTTTTAGATTTTTTTTCTTTTAGCCCAAACGAATTACATGCTTCTTCAGGATCAAATCATATACTTTTATTTTTGATTTTTTTTTT
>JADRCD010205814.1:0-18238 GCA_019843815.1 Montemys delectorum | reverse complement strand
TTTTTTTTTGGTTTTGATTTTCCTCCACCATTTAATAGTGTAAAAGTCATTCACAGCTTGTAAACTGTGGTTCACTGACACTTAATTCAGATCAATAGGCCAGGAGCAACAATTTATTTAGCTCCAGATTCTAGCCTTATCCAATCTGGCATATTGGAACATGGGACTTTTTTTTCCCTCTACACAATGTGTGCATAGTTGTACTCTGTCATCTACACAGTGTGAAGCCTGGTAGCCCTTAGTTGGCCCAGAAGCCAAGGATTTTTAATTGTGTAATTTGCCCACCATAGATGTTATAGGATTTTCCCAAGAGAGCAAATATCTTTGGACCAGTCTAGAGTTTTTCAAATAGCTCTAAATATCTCAGTGACTAATCCTGAAACACTTCTTTCTGTAAATAGCTTTCGGGATCTTCTAATTTTTAATCTTCACAGTGAGGCCACACTCAGACTGAGGCTTATGTCTATTACAACTTTCTAAAGCTCAGTTACACTGTGTATGTGCATTGTGTAACCTCCCGCACAGGACAGGGAAACATTAAAAGGAAAGGGAGCGTGACAAGCTGGCACACAGGAGCATACAAGACACAGTCTGTAAATGGCTTGGAGTCTCTTGACCTTGTTGACTGGGGGGATGAGTGCAGTTGGCACAGATCTGAGGACTTCCTGAAGGAGGTGAGACTTCAGGTGAGACCCTGAAGGCTCAACACTAATCCACAGGCAGCAAGGCTGGTTGTTGGTTTCTGCCTGGATGTAGGGATGTTTAAGTTGTGGTCAAGACCCTTTGTCGGACATATACGTCTGAAGGGGAAAGAACAGTGTGGGCTTTGGTAATGCTCACAGTAATCAAGGTACTAAAAATGGATGCCACTTATTAGGGTAGCAGATCAGCAGACATCATTAGATATCATATATTAATTGCATTATTAGAAGGCTTCTAGAAGGCCATGAACTTGTAATCCTAGTACTGGATAAACAGAGTAGGGAGACTCTCCAGTGCTCACTGGCCAACCAACCTAGACTGATTGGCCAGCTCGGGCCAATGGAATGGTCTCAAAATAAGGTTAACCAGCAACCCAAGTTTTCCCTCTGTTATACACACAAACACACAGACAGCACACAAAATCCATTTTAAAACTTCTGGTGATTTTAACTTCATCTTTACTTCAGAGAGCAAAATTTCAGTGAAGTATGGTAACCTAGAAATTCAGTTAAGAGCCATACTAAAATACATGTTTCTTTGCAATACAGAACTACAGATTGTCCAATATCTAGCCTGACCTTGGGAAAATTAGAGAACCTGGTGAATCATTTTCCAGAGGACGTTAGATTAATAGACTAATGGGAGACAGTTATTTTGCAACTCTACTTTCTTTCTTTCAATGAAGACTTTTAAAAAGATGGGAAAAGGAGGTTGTCAAAGTCTTATTACAAGAAATAAAATACTCCCAATGGGTAAGTGTGAGCTAGCCAAGGAGATTGATCCCCTGAGAGACGCCCCTTTCTCTCCTTGCTCTACCTCACGTCTATCCAACATCCAGCCATTGTCTTTTTAGTTGTATATGGGTGTATCAAAGGAAAATTCGTGTAAATATAAGGAAATAGACAATAATCCGGCAGTCAAGGCACCCTTCAAATATGGATATAGGGGGCTTTCTAAGGTTTAGAATAAGATACCATATATAGAAAGCTGTTTTTGAAAGGTGCCTGAATCAGGATTGGAGAATATCCTCCAGGTAAAGTCTCCAGAAAGCCCTGGACATTTGCCTCCTCTGAGACAAGATTAGTCACAGAAGCAGAGACACTCACCCAGCATCAGGTTGAACAATGGAGCCATGGCCCAGGCAGCTGAAGATGGTGTGCTGAGACAGGATGTAGGCCTCAGGCAGCAATATTCAACTGAACGCTAGGATAAGGAAGAGAGACGTGTCGTCCTGTGTGCAGCAGAAACTTTATCAAATGACCAAAAGTCAGTGGGCCCAAGGGCTGGGACTGATAGAGCCAGATATGCTGAGTTTAGCATGTCTAGAGGAAGGGAGGTGACTGAGAGTGGCCAAGATCCTGAAAAAAAGTGGGTGGAGGGAGGCTGTTATTATCATGACTTATTGCCCTGAAAGCCTCACTCAGCCTGTCTATACTTTAGTCTCTCTTCACTATGTTAATGAAGAAACAGTCTTCCTAAGGGAAGGTAGGTTCCCCAGTGAGGTCCTCTTTCATTAGAAGCCTAGACCATATTTAGCCTCCATTGATGGTCTATGGGGCAAGTAAGTCAATGACTTGACTTGACTCCTGAATGTAAGCCACAATTGTAGCATCTATCTCTGTTGTTAGGGATGGCTTTCCTACCTTCAACTAGCTTCCCAAGTGCTGAGCAGAAGGCCTAAAACATAGGCTGCTTGCTCCTCTGGAGTTTTCTGACTGTACCCATCTTTGGATCTTGGATGGCCACAAATTCCTGTGGTGATGGACAGACATCCTTCGCTGAACTCAGATGTTCTTCTAGTCTAAATTATGATGAAAACAAATTGAACCACATATCCGTCAGGATACTCAGCCCTCTGTTGTCCTTCATTACTAAGCACATCTGCCCTTCAAGAACCAATTTAGTGGCACACGAAGCTTCATGCATGGACATCACCCTCACTCTTTCTAGCAAAGTAAACTTTCCCAATGGTGGCATAGCTTACATCACTTGGTTCACTGTGGGGATTATTTTTAGTCCTGTATTTCTTTGTTTACTTATTTTAAATATAATAAAAGAAGATAATAGTGTCAGTCCGTTCAGAATGGGAAGTTGACACATAAGTTAGGGTTTCCTTTGGATGGAAAGTTTGTTTGTTTATTTATTTATTTATTTTTCTGGTTTTTTTCGAGACAGGGTTTCTCTGTGTAGCCCTGGCTGTCCTAGAACTCACTCTGTAGACCACACTGGCCTCAACCTCAGAAATCCACCTGCCTCTGCCTCCCAAGTGCTGAGATTAAAGGAGTGCGCCACCACCGCCCTGCTGATGGAAAGTTTATTAAAAAGAGAAGATTCTGTGGGCATGAAGGACCTTGAGTTGGAAGGGAGAACATTCGAAACTATCCTATGGAGATCTAAACACAATATGACCTTACCGGGAAGGAGAGGTTTACCTTTAAAACTTAGAGAGAAATTCCCTTATGAGTGAGATTGGGGGTGGGGGAGCAGGCCAGGGTTGAGACATTGATAGGGCATGGAGGCCGAAGGAGCCTGCAGAATAACTCTCTGGGAAAATCCCTGCGAGGAGTCTCAGGCCTATCCCAAGAACAAAGGAAAGGTCTAACATTTTACAGTCTCTCAGGAGTGGCAAGGAGTCCTGCATCACATGAGTTGGTTCATCCCAGCATAGGTGACAAAGAACACAGAAAGCTATCAAGTCACAGCACACACAGTTCCCTAATCCTGTCCCAGAGAAAGCTGCAAGGTGTTACATGACACAGGCTTGGAGATGTGGTCTAAAGGTGCAGGCCCGTGTTCTAACATGTTCTCCAAAAGTAGTTTTCAGCAACTGTGAATGCCAGATGATGTGCTGAGTGGAGAGAGTGACTGGGCGAATAAGGGCTGGCTTGGAACAGCAAAAGAATAAGTCATAAAATCTGCTGTAAGAGAGGCGAGTGGAAGAATTTTGAGGACACAATGTAGGAAATGCTTTGAGGTGGTGACACTTGGTCAGGGCTTAAAGAACTGAGTGTAGCAGAGCTTGGCAGGGCACAGGCAAACAAAAGCACAATTGTCCATTTATGGAACAGTAGATAAGTGCCTGGGTGGGCAAGACGCAGGAGTTGGTGCTCTAGGGCCACAGGTTAAATTGTAACTAAAATGCTCTGCGTTCTCCTCCATCCTTTCGGGCCCTGACACAAATAACAGAATTTATCCTTGAACAATAGAAGTCTTCATCTCACCCTGTGGGCGAAAAGCATCCTGGAGAACACAGATTTGTGATTCAGGAATATATTTCACTTAGGAAATTATTGAGTGAGGAAGAAAAAGATAAAATGTTTTCCTAATAAAATATCTTATTAACTCAGTCAAGAAGATAAAGAAAGGAACACAGGCTCGTCAGTCAGCAGGGACATTATTTCATAGAACAGAAGCAGCTACCTGTGGTGTGGTACGTCTGCTGTGGACTGTCCGCAAGCAGAAAGGCTCATTACCACCCTAATCAGTGCAGCCTGAATCACCTACAAAAAGCCCTGCACAAGCTCTGCCTGTCTACATTCCCTAAGAGGAGGTGAGAGCAGGCAGATCCTCAGAGCCTCACCTGAGATCACAGCCAAGACTTCCTCCTGTGACCCCACCCCAGTGGATACCATTCTGCCCCAGCTGAAAATGGTCCCACAGAGCTGTCAAGATGTGGACATCATGATGGAGTATGATTTTGCAGTGACAGAGCTGTTTTGGGGTCACCCATGCTCCTGTGAGCAAGCCAAATAAGCTTGTTGCTTCAAAGGGTGGGATTTGGGAGGGATCGTTACTTTGACCTGCGGGCCAGTGCCCTAACTGGGGCGAATGGACATTAGTTCTTGTCTCTCCAGGAAACACTCCCACAACAGCATTTCAGAGACTGTGTTCTGGTTTCAGCCTGGAAGAATCAGAAGGGAAGAAGGCTATGACTGAGTCATGGAGACCCATTAAGAGAACACTGGCCTGGAGTGCTGTGGCCTGGTCTGGAAGGCTAGCATTTTAGAGGCTCAAACAGGAGTACAACGGCAAGTCCAGTCTAAAATATATAGTGAGACTCTGTCTTAGAGAGAGATAGGGATAGACAGACAGACAGGCAGACAGACAGACAGACAAACAGACAGTAAAAAAAGACAGATAGACAGACAAACACAGCTAGAGTGTGAACAAGCACACTGGACCACTGAGCTAGTCCAAAGAGAAGAGAATGTGAACAGAAAGTACAGTGTTTGGGGTGGAGGCCAAAATGGGTAAGATGTTTATCATGAGTCAGGAAGGCGGCTTTGGACTGGGAGCTTGTAGAAAGTCATAAGGTCTGTAATTATTTTATTTTAAATGTTGATTTTTTCTTTTATGAGTCTGAGTGTTTGGCAGCATTTGTGTGTGAGCACCACATGTGTACCTGGTGTCCCAGGAGGCAAAAGAAGATACTGGGTTTTCTGGAACTAAAGTTACAGACAATTGAAAGCCTCCTTGGGGATGCTGGGAACTGAACCTGGGTCCTCTATAAGAGAAGCAGTTGTCCTTCTCTGCTGTGCAGTATCTCAATCTTCCGGTTTGTTTTATTTTTTTTTTAAGTTTTATTTTTAAACAGTGTCTCACTCTACAGCCAGGCTAGCTTGGAGCTCACAGTGTAACCAAGGCTCGCCTTAGACTCGTGATAATTCTCCTGACTGAGCCTTTTGAGTACTGTGATTACAGACAGGCATTACTACATTTGGCTAGAGAAACTTTTTTTTTTTTTAACGTTTGAGAAAAAAAAACAAAAACAACCGAAGAGAAAATAGGCTGTCTGTGTGTGCATGAGATGAGTTATCTACGGCTGTTCTTGTCCATACCACAATCAAGTGGCCTACTAGTAAGCTCTATAATTTACTTTCTTTTTTATCATTTAAGAAATTCATACATGCCTAGAATGTGTTTTAATCAAATCTCCCCAAATGCCCTCCTCCCCTGTCCCCCCAACCACTTCACCTCCAAAATTCCTGGGATCTGTTCCCAAGCCCACTGAACCCACTTACTCTGTGTCTGCGTGGGTGAGGACCACCTACTGGAACCTGGGTACACTCTGGGCAGTCAGAACACAGTCCTGAGTAAACTGCCTCTCGCTCCCTAGGAGCCTTGATTTGCAGGAGCTCCTCAGCTAAGGTCAGGACTTCAGGAGCCCCTCCTCCATCCACAATGAGATTTTGGCTGGTCTGATGTTGTGCAAGTCTTGTTTTTGTTGTCACAGATGCTGTGAGTTTATGAATGCAGCAGCCGGTCGTGTCCAGCAAACACCGCTTCACAGCAGAATTCTATCTCCGGCTCTTATAACTGATCTCTCTCTTTCTCTCTCTCTCTCTCTCTCTCTCTCTCTCTCTCTCTCTCTCTCTCTCTCTCTCTCTCTCTCTCTTTCTCTTCCCCCTTCAAATGACCCCTTATGATTCTGTATTGTTATGAGCCTTGCTTTTTTTAATTAATTAATTAATTTTTTGATTAATGGGGATGTGGGCATGTGTACATGAGTATATTTTGCCCGCAGAAGCCAGAGATCTCCCTGGAGGTAGTTACATGTGGTTGTGAGTCACCTGATGAGGTGCTGGGATCGAATTCAGGTCCTATGGAAGAGCAGTATGTGCTGCTCAGCCACCATGTGAGCTGGAGAGATGGCTCAGCAGTTATGAGCACTGGCTGCTCTTCCAGAGGATGCAAGTTCAAATCTCTCTGAACTCCTATGCTGTAACGATCTCTGAGGGATGGGGATGTGGGATATACTATAAATGTTACATTTAGAGCAGAATGCTACAGTCTTTTGTTATCTGTATGGTGGTCAGTTGTGGATTTCTGTATTAATTGGCATCTACTGCAAAACGAAGCTCTGATGGGGGTTGAGAGAGTCACCGATCAATGGGTACAGTGAGAAGAACTTGGAGGCAGTTTTTACTGCTTGCATGGTGCTGGCTGACTTTTATGTCAAGTTGACACAGGCTAGAGACATTGTAGAAGAGGGAACCTCAATTGTGAAAATGTCCCTACCAGATTGGCTGGCAGTCAAGCCTGTGCTGCATTTTCTTGATTGATGGATGAGGTGAATGGACCTAGTTCACAGTGGGTGGTGCCAGGTCCTGGGTGGTATAAGAAAGCAGGCTGAGAAAGTGATAAAGAGCAAGCCAGTAAGCAACACCCTTCCATGGCCTCTGCATCAGCTCCTGGCTCTAGGTTCCCGCATGTTTGAGTTCCTGTTGTGACTTCCCTCAGTGATGGACTGTAATTCAGAACAGTAAGTGAAAATAAACAGTATTCTCCCTGAGTTGCTTTTAGTTGTAGTGTTTTATCATAACAATAGAAGCCCACTTAGCAGAATAATACTATTAGGTTCTCTCCCAGGATCTATGACCTACATAACCATGGATTATACTGGCCTAATTAAAGGTACCAGGCATGAAAACAGGACTTAAATCCAGTCAGAAGTGCTTGGCTATACCCATAAGAGTCATGCCAGTATTGTACTAGCCAGCACATCATTAAAGACTCAGTATAGCTTGCTGAGTCACTGCTGGGCAAGGGTGTTGATGGCTTTTCTCCCCCCGTAATGTGCATAGAAACGTCCAGCACTGTGACACCTCCCTAGTAGGAATAAAGCTTGATTTCTGTGTCCAATAACTCACATAGTATCTGCAGCAACAAGGTCTGTTCATTAAGCACTGGAAAGTAACCAAGACCAATAGTAATAGTCTATAATGTTTGAGAAAGGTTGTCTAGGAAACCCACTAACCAACAACTTAAAAAGGGACAACTCATACCTGTCACTGAGGATATCATCAGCTTCATCATCATCATTGATAAGCTATGGTATCTGGGTAGGTATTATCCCCCATTATAGGTTAATTTTATTTAAATCCCTATTGTATGTGTATGTATTTTAGGAAACATCTAGATTTCCATATGGCATTTTCAAAGTTCTCCACACCATATAATCTTTTCTGTTTCATTATTCACCTTTCTACCCTCATATTTCCTGTATTCTATCCCCTCTCCCTTAAAATTCCATGGCTTCCTAATGTTTACGGGTACTCCAATTTAAACACATATTTAAAGAATCAAAGCTGGTGTCTACGTACGAGACATGCAGCTTTTGTCTTCCAAGGTCTATATTACCTCATTCAAAATGATTATTTCCAACTCCAGTTAATTTTTAAAATTATTAGTATAAGTTTGTTTTTGAGGAAACAAAACCAAAAAACCCAAACCAACCAACCAACCAAACAAACAAAACCATTCTAATTACACACAGGGAAGAGGCCCAAAGACTTTAAACCCCAGAAGTAGTCCTGGTGGTCTGGGGCACCATAACAGCTGAGAAATACACAGGACATGGAGGCTGTGGCCTCCCCAGGGGTCACAGCAAAGCCACAGCAGTCGCCTTTTCTGTAGGTACACGCAGTGTGAGAGGGCCAAGATTGACACAGATGGAAGATGACAGCCCAAAAGAGGTATCAACAGGAGGAAGCCTGCTAGCCTGGCTGTCTAGGCGGCATCTACCAGCTGGTGGAGTCCTGCTGACCAGAGACCTCAACCCACTTCCTTTCAGGCACATACCAGCCACGAAGTCATGAGCAAGATGCCATAACTCTTTGGGGCAGTTTGTTGGCCAGGACTTGACCTGTTTTTTGCTAGCACAATCAGTTTTTCATTTCTGCATTGTATTAGGTAACAAACACTTATGTAATTTGATCCTTATTAACTCGTATTCATGTTCCTCTTTTCAATGGGATCCAAAAGTGACAGCAAAGAGAATATCCCTATGAATATCCTCAGAGAAGCAGCAAGAGGGGAGGCCAGCCACTTCCTAGTGCCAGCTAGGCCTCTGTGCCCCAAGGCTGCTTCCTTGGACATCTCTGATCTACCCTAGACCTTGTGATGACAGATTTCCATGAGGAAAGGCCACTGGCCTGACGACTTCTGACTAACTGGCTCAGCACAAGGCCATGAGGAAAGAGGAAAGAGGCATTATCCAGGGAGGCCCTGCTGCCTTGGGAAGAATCCTCACCACGGCTGGCTATCATTGTACTGAGCTACCCTCCATGGAGGACATTGTCCTGGTGGAGAAGTTCTGTCCTGGGCATTTCTTACCTGCCGTGGGAATGGAGCACTAGCCAATCCCAGTCTTCCTCACCAAAGAGAGGATGGTTTGCTTTGACCTGTGTGACCAAGAAGGACAAGTTGTTTTCCCCTGGGGCCCATGTGCCTTCTTTGTGTCTGCAGCACTCCTGCTGCACAAGGCCTAAGAGAGGAGGCTGTCCTTTGCCAGGTCTTCTATTCACTGGATGTTTGAAATGGGATAAGGAGATGCCATATCAGCGGCTCTGAACTTGTTTGGGGGCCACGGAATAATATATTTCATGGCATTCTGCCTTCCTCGGCCCAGTGGAGTGCTGGACAGTAGTCAAATCTCCCTCTGTCCCATCAGTCTGCTGATTAAATAAATCAAATTAAATATAATTAAATTAAATTAAAAATAAAGAATAAATCTTTAAAAAATCAATTTTTCATCAAACCAAAAAATCTAATATATATATCCTTTCAAATTTAAACAAAGATTAGCTGAAAACCCATAACATTCAGTGAAATAGAATCTATTTAATAGAATAGTAATTTAAAATCTTCCAAATAAAAAAGTTCATGGTGGGATGGATTAGTATAGAATTCTGCCATACTTTAAAAAAAAAAAAATCTAACACCAATACTCCTCAAATTATTCTGTGTGACATGAAAGGAAGCAATATTTCAAAACTCCTTCTTAAGAAACTATTTTGCCTTGATACCAAAAACCAGACAAAGACCAACAACAACAAAAGAAAGCTATAATCCAATATTACCGTGGAAAATTCTCAAAAATATACTTGCAAACAGAATTCAAGATCACTTCAAAAAGATTATTATCAAGTTGGCTTTTTCCTAGATGTAGGGATAGCTCAACATACATAAAAAATTATAAAACATAATCAGCCACATAAATACACCACATGATCATCTTAATAGATTCAGAAAATGCCTTTGACAAAATCCAACATCCCTTCATGAAAAAAGTCCAAGATAGAGTAAGAACATAATAAAGGCAATATACAGGACACAATAAAGGAACTGAAAGCATTCCCACTAAAATCAGGAAGAAGACAAGAATGCCCTCTCTCCCTTCTCCTGTCCAACATGGAACTTCAAATCTTAGCTCAAGGACTATGACAAATGCAGGAGAGCAAATGGGTAGACACAGGAGAAAAGATATCAGAGTATCATTATTTTCAGGTGATGATTCTATATGTAAGAGACCCGGAAGATCCCTACAGCTGGTAAATATCCTCAGCAAAGTGCAGGATATAAAATTGTCCCCCAGAATTAATTGATCATTGGAACAGGATTGTGGATACATATATAAGTCCACACATCTTCCAACACCTGATTTTTAACAAGGGAACCAACAGTATACCCTGGAGAGAAAACAGCATCTTCAGCCACTGGTGTCGGTCAGGCTGATGGCTTTACACGAATTTCAGTCCCTATCTCCCACCCTGCACAAAACTCAACTCCAACTTGATCAAGGACCTCATATAAGATTTGATATTTGGGGCTGGCAACATGGCTCAGCGGGTAAGAGCACTGACTGTTCTTCTGAAGGTCCGGAGTTCAGATCTGAACAACCACATGGTGGCTCACAACCACCCATAATGAGATCTGATGCCCTCTTCTGGTATGTCTAAAGATGGCTACAGTGTATTACGCTGGAATGAGCGGGTGCCTTTAATCCCAACACTTGGGAGGCAGAGGCAGGAGGATTTCTGAGTTCGAGGCTAGCCTGGTCTACAGAGTGAGTTCCAGGAAGCCAGGGCTACACAGAGAAACCCTGTCTCGAAAAACAAAACAAAACAAAAAAACAAAACAACAACAACAACAAAAAAAAGATTTGATATTTGGCTCTGATAGAGGAGACAATGGAGACTGCATTTGAACTTATTAATCCAGAAAGGGACTCTTTGAACAGAGCCTGATAGTAGGAGAATTTAAACCAATGACTGATAAACAGGGCCTTAGGAAACTAAAAACTTTTGTACAGTGAAAGCCACCATCACTCAGAAGCACAGGCAGCCCACAGAATGGAAAAGGATCATCAGCTGTGCATCTGAGATTAGTGACTAGAACTCAAAAAGTCAAACAACAAAAATCCCCAAACATCCCAGTTAAAAAATGGAGGAGGGAACTAAACAGAATTCTCAAAAATGAAACACAAATAGCTGAAAAGAGTCATTTTTTAAATTGTCAACATTTCTAGCCACAGGGAAATGCAAATTAAAACTTATTTGAGTTTTTTATTTTACCCTAGTCAGAATGACTAAAGTTTGTTTTTTTTTTTTTAAATGTGAAAAATGCTGGCCTGGATATGAGGAAAGAGGAACACTTATTCAGTGTTTGTGGAAGTGCAAACTGGTGTGGCAACTAAGAAAATCTGAATTTCTTCAAACAGCTAAAAATAGATCTACTGCATGACCCATGCACACCACTCGTGGGTATATGTCCTCTAGAGATGCCCGCTCAGCTATGGGTGCTGCTCTTCCACTCACTAGAGCCAAGAAATGGACGACCTAGATGTCCACCAACTGATGAACAGACATTGAAAATGTGGTATATTTACACAACAGAATAGCATTTAGCTGTTAAGAAAAATAAAATTATGGAATTAAAAAAAAAAGTCATATGGAAACCTATTACAGTAGAAGTTTCCTGAAATAGGTCTCTATATAAATGCTTTAAAATGCAGGCTATGGAAGAGTCCCCATAGTGTAGTACTTCTCAATCTTTCTAATGCCATTGACCTTCTAATATACACTTCCTCATGTTGTGGTAACCCCCAACCATAAAATTATTTTTATTGCTACTTCCTAACTGTAATTTTGCTACTGTTATGAATCATAATGCAAATATCTGTGTCTCCCGATAGTCTTAGGTGACCCTTTGTGAAAGGCTCATTTGACCCCAAAAGGCCTTGTGACACACAGGTTGAGAACCACATTGTAGAATGGTATAATATAGGTTAGCAATACCCCCACTAGACACAGAGCTAACAGGTAAGTGGAGACCGGGATAGCCTACTTCTTTTGAAGTTGTTGTCCAGTGAGAAACCACAGACCTCCACACATCACAGGCTACTGTGATTGCTCTTGGTTCCGCCTCCAGAACTTGGTCAGACTTTTTTGCTGACGACGCCACATGCTTGAGTCACAGAACACAGAGAACCGAAACTGGCTCTCAGCTGAATCCTTCACCCCTACTGACTAGATTCCATAGTGCTAGAAAATGCTACGCACACTACTGGAAGAGAAAAATAAACACCAAGCATACCCTGCAAGCTGCAATAGTGACTGGTCTGGCAAGACATGCCCACTGATACAACGCGGGCACAAATATCATGTGAATAAACAACCACTTTCTGATGGTATTTTAAGTCCTGTTCCAAAATACAAAACCTATATCTGGCACCAAGAACTTATGCCTGGATAGATCCTAAGCTCTAGGAGAGACTCTCCTACTGTTTTTTGTTCTGCTAGTTAGACATAGTATTAAACCAAGGCATGATGATGTAACTCAACTCTAATCTGAGAAGCTCTTATTTGCAGTAGATGCTGTTTAACAGAAATCCATCGATATGTGGGGAATAATAGACTATGAAGTGTTCAGACTTAAATGGATGGGCATCTACATCACACCTCCTTCTCCTAAGACTCGGGAATCATTGTGGAGGAGTCGGGGTGGGAAGAGTCTAAGAGCTAGAGGAGACAGATGGCTACAAGGAATCACATTGTCTCCTAGACACAGTAGGACAGCGTTCGTATAAACTAACAGAGGTTTACAAGACCTGCACAAGCCCAAGTCATGCCAAATCAGATCCTAGAGATGGAAGTTGGGCACAAGAGCCCATCCCAGTCAAGAAGCAATTGTTAGCTTCTCAAGGATGGAGGTACGTTCTTCTCTAAAACTATAGCCCCTGGTAACTTGACTCCACAACATTGGAAGATCATTCATCCATTAATATTTGGGCAGCACAGGTTCATCTTGATGGTTTTTTTAAATGGAACAAATTTGGTTGGGTCAGGAAGGGAGGATGGTGGATCTGGGAAGAGCTGGGGGACAAAGATGATCAAAACACATTACACGAAACTCTCAAAGAATTAATATTTTTGCTTTGTTTTGTTTTTTTGAGACAGGGTTTCTCTGTATAGTCCTGGCTGTCCTGGAACTCACTCGATAGACCAGGCTGGCCTCGAACTCAGAAATCCACCTGCCTCTGCCTCCCAAGTGCTGGGATTAAAGGCGTGCACCACCATGCCCGGCTTAAGAATTAAAATTTTTAAATAGATAATCTAGGATGGTTTGTGTAAGAATCTGGAAAATATACATGTTTGCAAGGTGAAACCTGAGTGTACAGGTTGTTCCCTATTGCAGCTCAAGACAGAGCCAGGGACATGTCCATTCCTCCAAACTCTAGTTGTTGTAGCTGCAAGCAGCTATGCAAACTGGGTCTCTGCAAGAGAGGCAGAGGCCTGGGAAATTAAGGGAATCGGACAGCGAGAGAAAAAATGAGACCGAGTCATGGTTCCTGATCAAGGTCCGATGTATATTTTTAATCAGAGAAATAAATAGGCAGGGAAACCCAGTAAGTCAGAATTTTGTGGCCAAATTTGGTCCAGAGGCTGGTGAAGCAGATCAGTAAGTTGTAGTTCCTAGCAGAAACTAGAGAGGCAGAGAAGTAGCAGAAAAAAGGGCTTTGTTTATGTCACCCTAGGTCGGCTAGCTGCTTTGTGGCAAGGGCAAGGTCTGAATCAGCCGGCTTTTGGCTGGGGGAGGTCACATCCAGTAGATATAGGTAAACTCTTCTGAGGGTGTCTGGATACTTGTTTAATTCATCAGAGAAAGGTAAAGGCAAGCACACTCAAAACTCTACTTAAAGATAGCCCTCGCTTCATTCCTCGTCCTTCGATAAAGTCTTGGTGTTTTGTTACAAAACCCAGATGTGCATGAAGATTGATGGCATTAACCTGTTTCACAGCAAATATTGTAGTACTTACCTTCCCGGGCTTTAGTGTTTCTGCCAAAACTAAGATCATTTGGAAAATAGTAGTTCCATGTAAATAGTTGTTATCAAAAATTACATAGTGATGAGCTAGGTGCAGTGGAAAGATGAGAGATGTCAAGGGTTTATATTAGTCTCTCACAATAACATAAACCAAATAAGCCCTATCAAACAGTTTATCTTTAAACTCTCTCTTCTCGGTCTCAGAGAAGTTGTCTTGATATTGTCCTTTAGGCTACAGGGCTTCAGTATCCACATCACATGCAACTTAGTCTATATATAGCATTCATACAGAGCTCTTACCCCATGCTGTCGCAGACCTGCTTTGAGTTTGGAGGGCAGCCTTGTGCCTCTGCAATAAATTTTCACATGGATAGTTAAAAGAAAGGAGATATATTACTAAAGAGGTATATAGGAGCTTAGAGGCATGTCAGGCCTGCCCCCAAGTGGACAAAATGTGTAAGTGCATACCTCTGAGAAGAGGACAAGAGATCCTGTATGGCTCAGCGTTCCATGAGTCAAAGGCATGCTCTATGAATTGAAGGAACTCCTGAGAATAAGGCTTCTGGGCATTCCTCTGCTGCCACCGTTCATATGTTACTACCTGGAGCCTTCTCCTGCACTCATCCTTATACTCCTGCTTCAATTCTTTCATTTACAGTCAGATAGAAATTGCATTACCAAGCTAACTTTATGTCACTGATTACAAATTATTGATATTTGCCAAGTGACAATGGTTAGTATTAGAATATTAATGCCAAGTTAAAATTTTAGCCAATTATTAGTTATACTTGCATTATTTACATCTGTTAATATGTAGCATCAATGGTTTGAATATGCTTGGCCCAGGGAATGGCACTATTTGGAGGTGTGACCTTGTTGGAATAGGTGTGTCACTGTGGGTGTGGGCTTTTACACGCTAGTCCTAGCTGCCTGGAAGTCAGTTTTCTGCTAGCAGCAGATGAAGTTGTGAAGCTCGCAGCTCCTCCTGCACCATGCCTGCCTGAATGTTGCTATGTTTCAGCCTTGATGATAACAGACTGAACCTCTGAACTTGTAAGCTGGTCCCAATTAAATGCTGTCCTTATGAGAGTTGTCTTTGTCAAAGTGTCTGTTCACAGCAGTAAAACTCTAAGATGTATAAATTATTAATATTGACCAAATGTTAAAGATGGATGGATATGAGTGAACAAAAGGACACAGTAGAAATGTAAATAAGAGTGTGTTTTAAAATTCTTATGTTGAATACACTGTTATTGCCTTCAGACACACCAGAAAAGGGTAGGGGGTGGGGGGACCCTCTAGAGTGTACCAGAGACCTGGGAGATGAGAGACTCTCAGGACTCAAAGACAGGGACCTTAGTGAAATGCCCAACAGTGGGGAGAGGGAACGCATGAAGGAAAAAGGCCTGCACTTGGAGTCTGGTTAAGGCCCCTCACCAGCTGACAGTCGAGAATTTCAGCACAATTATCATCTGTTGTGGAAGTTGCCTACAGAGAGATACTATTTCCTTTTATAGTGAAATTTCAAATAAAAACGATCAAATAACAGTAAACCACGATTAAATCCTAAGTATTATTTACCTTTGAGTATGACCTTTATCTTTCCCAGTTACAAATCTTCAAACTTATATATATATATATATATATATATATATGTGTGTGTGTGTGTGTGTGTGTGTATATATATGTATATATATAAAGTAATAAATAAATAAATAAATAAAACAAAATATAAACTTTCTTAACTAGCTTGTGCAACCCTTGTGACCCATTTCAACTTCCAGAAAGCCACCCTGCAGCTTCTGTTATGTAAGAAAAAAAGAAGAAAAAGAAGATGATGAAGAAGAAGAAGAGGGGGAAGAGAAGGGGGGATGAGGAGAAGGGGGAGGAGGAAGAGAGTCTCTTAGCAAACTTTTGAGATGTAACTTGAGAGCAACCAAAGTTGCCCAGTGCCCTCAGCTGACCCTGAAGAGGATGGTGTTCAAGCCTGGCTTAGAGCTAAGCTCGTAACCACCCTTTCTTTTCAGCATCTTGCATATCCATGCAGTTCTTTCCACTCATTATAAAGGGAGGATTTTCTGATTAAGGCTGAGAGAAATCTTTGTATTACAGAACAGATATTTAGAAGGTGGTTTGATGCTATTTCAATTCATCTCAGCAAGTCTTTAGTTCCCCCTGAGAATCTACAAGTTCTTCAGGCATTGGCTTTTGACCCCATTTATGGTAGTCGCTACAGATCCTCTCTTTTACGGTAGGCTGCAAATCTAATTATAAAGCAATTGGTTATCCCCATAACAGGCACGCTGCTGGAGCACCAATAAGCATACCTTGTTTGGAAAGTAGGTATTGTAGTTCATAGAGTCTACAGCTGGGTAAGACTGTAGATGCCTTTACCATTCAATGCACACACACACACACACATAAACACACACCACCACCACCACCACCATCACTACCGTCATCACCCCCTTTTCCACCACCACCATCAGCCTACATAGCACCATCTGGCGTCATGAAAAGAAGACAGCAGAAAGGAAGCTTCCAATCAGTTTTAGTTTGATTTAATTATTAGAGCCTCACATGCCTACCAGAAGGTACAAAACTCTGCATCTAAATTATGTGATGTCTTAAGCAGGGTCTAATTAACTAGTTCTAAGGAGTAACCCAGAATAATAGCAATAGTTTATATTGTTTTAAGAGCCTTTGAAACCTCTCTGACCAATAACTAAGAGAGAAGTATGTCATGCCTGGTTTTGCAGTTTCATTTAGTGACCCACAGAACAAGCATTGTCTAGTTTTCTACTGTCTGACCTCAAACTCTAAAGAGGGAATTTCTGGTCTCACTGGAGATTCAATATTGTCATGTAATGTTTTTCTTCAAATTGTCTTATGAGAGGATGTTTTGCTGAGAACAGACACATAGTGTTTTTCTGGAAGCTGTCTAGTGAAAGGGCCTGTGATGTTTTGCTGGAGTGGATGTTTGAGAGGAGAGGTGGTGTTTGGTAAGAGTATAACTATAACCCAACGGCAGACAACTACACTCTGACACTGGTTTGCTTTGCTAGTCTTCACCAATGACACTCTCGTATTGGTTTGCCTTGCTTTCTTCGTTCATCTTTTCATGTCATGACTTCACAGAGAGAAATGCACCAAACAATTGCTGGTGTTATTCTGGCTGCTTCTTGCCACTTCAGCAGCCTCGTGCCTACTGTTGGAGCTGTATGGCTTCTTCTAGATCAAGCCACTGCTGCTGATTCATGTTTGGTGTTTGCTAGCAGACTGGGCTGCTGACAATGAAGATTGGAATTGCCCCAAATAACTACTTCTAAACAGATCCACGTCCCCCTTGTCCTATCTTTCCTGATCTTTGTCGGTGGGCTATCCAAGAGGTCGAAGTGTTTAAGAACTCTTCTTGAAGTCAGTTCTGAAAATCATAAGCCTACAAAAGTCTCTTCTGTCTCTTAATTGGATTGTTAGCAAGTTTCTGAGTAGTTTTCTCATCCCTCCTTCCTCACAGTTTTTTCTTCTCCCCATCTCTCCACTCCTCTCCCTGTTTGACCCTTTTTCCATCTAATATTACCCCCTTGACTCTCACTTTACCTGTGTACTATAATACCTCCTTCCTTAAGAGTACTCTTCCCAAACACACAGCCACTTTTCAATTTCTCCTCTCAAGTTTCCTGGCATCTGGAGGTACTCTAAGTTAAACACAAAAGACTGAAGACCCAAGGCTAGGATCTAATGGGAGAAAAGATACAGCATTTGTATCTCTGGTTAGGTTACCTTCCTCAACATAATTTTTTTAGTTCCAATAATTTTCCCTACAAATTTCATAATTTTGTTTTCTTTTTAGCTATAAAACCTTTCATCGTGTTTATGTAGCATATGACATCAATAATATCAATGTCCACTCTTCAATTGGTGGACAACTGCGATGTTTTCACATCCTAGCTTGTATAAAGTAAGCTACACTGAACATGGAAGTCCATGTACCTCTATAGTAGGACATAGGCCCTCTGCTGGTACTGTTTTTGTCAACTTGACACAAGCTAGAGTCATTTGGGAAGAGGGAACTTCCATTGAGAAAATGTCACCACCAGATTGTCCTGTGAGCAAGCCTGTGGGTATGATACATTTTCTAGGTTAATGACTGATGTAGGAGAGCCCAGCTCACTGTGGGTGGTATGACACTGGTGTGGGTTGTCCTGGAGAGTATAAGAAGACAGGCTGAGCACATAGTAAGAAACTAGTCAGTAAATAGTGCCTCTCCAGGTTCCTGCTTGGAGATCCTGCCCTGACTTCTCTAGATGATGAACTACAAGCCGTAAGATGAAAGAAATCCTTTCCTCCCTAAGTTGATTTTGGTCATGATGTTTTATCACAGCAATAGAAACCCTGACTAAGAAAGATCCTGTAGGGTATATGCCC
>JADRCD010205813.1:0-17915 GCA_019843815.1 Montemys delectorum | reverse complement strand
TAGTAGTAGTAGTAGTAGTAGTAGTAGTAGTAGTAGTAGTAGTAGTAGCAGAAGTAGTAGCAGAAGTAGCAGCAGCAGCAGCAGTGTTGTTCCCCAGTTAGACACAATATACCTCCAATGACACATGTTTTCTCATGTTCAATTGCTTTTTTAACTAGAATCTGTGTATGGAAATTATAAGTTGGCCTTATGCTGAGAACAATCTTATTATCATAAAACAAATACATTCTGGGTGTGGGAAAGCATGACTACAATTCCATTCATAGGAAAGTGGAGGCTGGAGGATCACACATTTGAAGCCAGTGTCAGCTGGGGAGGAAAAGTCTTGTTCTAATTGCAAAATAAAAAAAAGAGAAAGAAAGAGACAAATACAGAGAATTTCAATGAGGAGAACAATCTGAAGGAGAGCAAATGTTTCAATAAATAGGTATGTGTGTGTGAAGGGGGGATGTATGCTTTTCATTTATGAGGAAAAATGTATTTCTAAGGAATAAGTAAAAAGCTAAAAGAAAAAATGAAGCTACAAAATTAATTAGAATTAATTAAATGCCTGAACTTAATTTAAAAAACTGTGACAGTATAAAAAAGAAATAAGATTTAAAATTGCAATGGAAATAAAATGAATGAACGAATTAGTGATCGTTTGACATTTATTACTTTTTGGAGTTTACATTTAAATGTTTCCCTCATCTGATTTACATGAAAACCTCCATGAAGATGGGCATTTTCCCCCAAAGTAACAGTACAACATAGTATAACCCATTGTCATGATACTTTAGTACAAGAGTCAAGTGGAAATTTCAAACAGGCATGAGATTTACGTCTGTGAAAACTGGAGGTCATGGGTAAGGTCAGTGTGATGTTTGAACTTGAAGGCCAACTTGACTCATCTAAGAAATACCTAAGAATTAGTGAAGCGTCCCACGGGGTGTGTCTCTGAGAGCATTTCAAGACACACTTACCTCATGAAGCCCTATCATGATCAGTGGGCTAAGTGATGCGTCCATCATAAGCTGTCATTCTTAGGAGCTGGTCAAAGGACTTGGGACCTAGGTGAGAGAAATAAACTACTGCATATGTCCTCGAGACTCTTTCCATTCCTGTCTTCTTCTGTCGCCCTTCTCTCTCTACTTCCTGTTGATCATGAAGTGAAGATCCCTCTTTCTCTCTCCCGCTTGGGACCATGGCCTGAATCATGTGAAACTGTAACTCAAAATAAACTTGTCTTAAGTCATGTTTGGATTTTTGTTACAGTGATATAGAAATTAACTAGTGTAAAGAGTCAGAGCCCAAAGTAAAAATAACTTTTTCAATTTAAAGGTAAGTTTTTATTTACAGAAAAATACATGTGTATGCATATATATAATATTTCCATATGAAAATGTAGAATTACTTCTTTTCTATATTCTTTGTCTGTAGACACTGACCTCAGATTTTGTTTTAATTTTCTTTATTCTTAGAAATAATGTATAAATCATGAGTTTTTTCTTTCCTGATGTATCTTTCAACAACACATTTTCAATATTTAATGAAATCTGTGTAATACAAACCCCACCACTTTAAAAGAATGTATAGTCATGGCCTGAGGAGATGGCTCAGCAGTGAAGAGCACTTGCTGCTCTTCTAGCAGACTGAGAATCCATTCCCAACACCAACAAAAGGTTCACAACCATCTGTAAATACAGTTCCATGGGGTCTGTACCCTGTTCTGCTCTTTGCAGGCACTGCATGCATGTAGTGTGCATACATAGATAAAGGGAAACATCCATGAACATAAAATAACAATAATCATTTTAAAGGGAAAGAAATGAATATCTAGCCAAACGCATATATAGCTAAATATAGAATGAGTGTCACATACTAGGGGATAACTGAGGTGGGAGAGATGGCTCAATGGTTACAACCAAGGGGATAACATATGTCATAAAGCAAATCAACAATTTTCAAAACTGCTGTAGCTTTGATCATAAAAATGCCCATTTTAAGCCACATAGTAGACCTTGTCTGTATTCTAAAGAGTGAATCCTCTATAATTTTGTTGGAGATATTTACTGGCCCTTTAAGTTGGAGGTCTTCACTTTCTTCTATACCTATTATCCTTAGGTTTGGTCTTCTCATTGTGTCCTGGATTTCCGGGATGTTTTGGGTTGGGGTCTTTTTGATTTTGCATTTTCTTTGACTGTTCTGTCAATGTTGTCTATGTTTTCTTCTGCCCCTGAGATTCTCTCTTCTATCTCTTGTATTCTGTTGGTGATGCTTGCATCTATGTTTCCTGACTTCTTTCCTAAGATTTCTAACTCCAGAGTTGTCTCTTTTTGTGATTTCTTTATTGTTTCTACTTCCAATTTTAGGTCCTGTATGGTTTTACTCAGTTCCTTCACCTGTTTGTTTGTGTTTTCCTGCAATTTCTTAAGGGTTTTTTGAGTTTGCTCTTTAAATGCTTCTACTTGTTTACTTGTGATCTCTGGTAATTCTTTATGGGATTTTTTTTTTGTTTCCTCTTTAAGGGCTTGTACCTCTTTACCTGTGTTCTCCAGTATTTCTTTAAGGGAGTTATTCATGTCCTTCTTAAGTTCCTCTATCAGCATTGTGAGATATGATTTTAGATCCAAATCTTGCTTTTCCAGTGTTTTGGGATATCCAGGACTTGCTGAGGTGGGAGTACTAGGTTCTGATGAAGCCAAGCAGTCTTGGTTTCTGTTGGTAGGATTCTTGCGTTTGCCTTTTGCCATCTCTTCATCTCTGGTGTTAGATGTTCTTGGTGTCTCTGACTAAAGCTTGTCCTATCCCTGCTGCCTTGCAACTCCCCTGCGACTTTTGAGGCCTGTGCCTCCCGGCTGGTCCCGCCTTAGAAAGTCACCCAAGAGAAAATGGCAGATCTCTCCTGAGTGTCTGGGTTAAGCACTCCCTGGACGCAGGCCCTCCACTTGCAGGGAGAGGGCAGAAAGGGTCACTGATCCACCTCTGTCACTCTGAAGCTGAGAGGATCCTGTCCCTGCTGCCCTGCCACTCCCCTGGGACTTGTGGGGCCTGTGCCTCCCCAGCTGGTCCCACCTTAGAAAGTCACTGGAGAGAAAGTCTAAAGAGTGAATCCTAAAAAAAAAAGAATACTCTTCTAAAATAGAAGACCTACATTCAGTCCACAGGAATTCCTAAATTTTTGGCTACTTACTTAACACATGGTCGGATGCTCTGGCTTGCCTGGTCTCACCCTTTGTGATACCTCTTCCCTGGGCACAAGTATTAATACTGTTCCCTTTATTTCCCAGAGAATCTCACTTTAGATCAGGAAATGTACGTGGCTGTGTACCTTTAAACAATATGATGTATAAGTTAAGACCTCACAAAGTTTATTTTTCTTTATTTTTGCAAACCAATAGTATTAAGTAAGCACCTCAATATTATAAATTTGGTACTATTATGCACATGCATAAGTGTACATTATGAACATGCATTTTATTTTACCATAGTTAATGAAATACATAGATATAAATCAGTAATGAAAGTTACTCTGCTGCCCTTACACTGTCATCCATGTGTAGATATTTGTAAAGAACTTATTACATGTACACATATACATATACATATGAGTGATAGTCCTTACACATCTCTGAATGTATACGTTATTAATCTGGTAACAGTTTCATTACTTGATAGCCATAATTATGTTCTATGACAAACCTCTATAAAACACTCAATATCCACCTTAATTCAAATGGCTTCTCTTTGGTCCAAAGAAAGCATGTGCTTGAAGGACATGCATGCTTGCTCTCATGCTGTGACAACCATTTGGCTCCTCTCCTCTGTTCCTTATTTGGCTCCTCTCCTCTGCTCCTTAAGCTCCTTGAGGATCTAGGAACCTCAGCATTCTCTTGTTAATCTCTGGATCCCTAAGCTTTCTGTGAAGCGACTGCTTTAGAAACTCAGCAAATGTTTATGACCTCCTAATAACCATAGGGGAAGCGGTTCCTCATCGTTGAGACAGCACAATTACAAAAGCAGAATTTACACATGGAAAAAAGTGCTTATTTTGAGAGTAACAATGCAAATATTCTCGTACAGATTCTGATAAAGTTATGTCTCAATCTTACTGACACTCAAACTTGATAAATTCATATCTCATCTTTAACGATTCTGCTCCTTTCCTGCTTAAATTATGTTTTGTGCCCAAGATTGTTGTAAGAAGGGGGTGGGTGACAGAAAGAGGTGCATCAGATTAGCCCACCAGCTTTGAGAAGACTATTAGATCAAAGAGGACTCCACGTCTTTTGGTCTTTTTGGTTTTGGTTTTGGTTTATTTCTTGGTATGTGTCTGTGTGTGGTGTGTGTGTTTGCTTGTATTTTTTTTTCTCTTTTTGCGTTTTTGCTTGTTTGTTTTGATTTTTGTTTTATTTCTGAGAAAAAAAAAGAACATGACTTTGGATGAGTAGCGAGGTGGGGAAGAACTGGGAAGAGTAGGGGAAATGGCAAAGAGTATGATCAAAACACATTATACGAAAATAATGGCAATTTTTAAAAGGAAAACCTCCTCATATTTTCAACAATCCAAAGCAAATCCTGTGTTTGTGGGCTTTGAGAAGCAGTGCACAAAGCTGATGCTCTAAGGGACAGAGTACACTAGAAATCATGAAGAATACAGTATGCAGGTGGGAAAATAGAATACAGGACATAAAACCACAAAAGAAATTGATTTCCCAGTAATGTGTATATAGACAGGTAAGGCTAACAGATATATTTAGATCGAACTATAAAAGATAAAGCAAAGAATAATATCACACACACACACACTTGCACATACACACAGGCACACAGGTATACACACTGTTCCTTACCTGACTAGGGATTGCGTGTGGCTAGAACACTTATCATGGCTATTCTCCTAGCCGTTATTTTCCTAATAAAGCAGCTTAAGCTAATACTTCAATGTCCTCATTAGTAACTTGAACACCTTAAGACTGTCCATAGAGGGAAATTTAAGTTAAAATGACTGTCTGTGGGATACACTGACACAGTTAATCATGCCGGTAAAGCCTTACCCTGCAAATAAACTTCAAGTCACTAATGCCAGAATTAGTATACAAGGCATATATAGCATAGGGTTCAAATGGTGATCTCCTGTTAAACTTCCAGTCCTGGCCAAATTAAAAAAAAAAATAAGGTTATGAGGATGGCCTTGGAAGATGCTAAATGCAAATGTGGACCTCAAACCCAAAATACTGACATCATCAAAGGATGTTTCATTATGTAATAATCTCTCCTCTTATGTTACTTAAAATATTGTCTATATAATTTCTACCTTCCACTTGAACATATTTTTTACCATAGAGACAAAATAATTTTAACAATTACATCTGCCCACTTTTTTGTTTAAACTCATTTTTTGTTGATTAAAAACACTGTTGGTTGCGATGTTAATTTCCTTTTAATTTTGAACCAGACTGGTCTGATGCACAGGTTTGACTATAATGTGAGATCTATATATTGGTCTAGTAAAAACAAAACTCCTCAAATACTTACTTCACTGTCCGTATTAAATGAAGTGTTATGCCCTGTGTATTTGGCGTCTACAATGATATGTTTGTGGGAAACCTTGCTGCGTTTCCCTCCCTCTGAAACCTCCTGTGTTCTGTATGCCTTGCTTCCGTAATGATCAAAGACACTAGGCCAAGCCTGGAGTGGACAGATAATCCTGTCTGATTCTCTTCATGTCACTACATTATCTTCATCTGTTGGTTTCTTTTGCTTGATTCTACTACTGTTTTCTTCTTCAACAATCCACCTAAAAAACTTACCTGAATAAGTTGGTAACATGCTGACAACCAGCTCAGGTGAAGAGGTAAGTAGTGATTTCAGTAATTCAGGAGTGTAGTCTTAGGCCACACTTAATAATGCCTTTCAGGAATGAAACAGATTTTGTCAAAATTAACAGAATAATGAATAGACACAAAAGTTTTGATGTGTTTGTCTATGAATATGTACATGTTTGTGGACATGTGTGCAGATGTATACACATGTAGAGACTACAGGCTGATGTAACATGTCTGTCTCAGCAGCTCTCCAACTTAATTTTTGACACACAGTTTCTCATTGAACCTAGAACTCATTGATCCATTTAGGCTGATCCGTCAGCAAGCTTCAGGATCCTCTGTCTCCCCAGCCACTACTGGAATTAGGGTGAACTCCACTGAGTCTCACTTAAATATGAAAATATTAAGTTTTTATTTTTCACTGTAGAAAATTTGTTTTGTGACACATGACAGCTGATACCCATGTGACACAGTTTTCTCAGTTATGATGCACACTTAGGCCAGCCCTCTAAAGTGAATTTGACCCTGATGGTCTTTTTCAGATGCATTATCTAGCTTCCAGCTTTAACTGTTTCCTAAGTATTACAATCCCTTGTTTGCTGTAATAGTACATAGAACTATATATGGACCATCTTTCCAAGGTCTTAAAGGTCATGAAAATATATGGACAATGCCAAAGTAGTTTCAAATGAGATGACGAGATGAATCCCATGCACATGGAAGATTCTGGTACTTCATCCCTGATGTGGAACAAAGACAATGAGAGTTTGCCATTGTCTCTACCCCTCTTATACATAGACATCTATGTGGACGACTCTGAAAACAACTCTTGCTTAGAAACCTGAACAATGTACTTTGCTTTCAATATTTATGTTTGATTTGCTAGAAGTCAATTGTACTTTCAGCATGGTGACATGAGCTAGTATTATTCTGAGCTGATTCTAAACTCGGATATAACACAGAAATTTGGTCCTCATTGTCTAGAGACTCATAAAAAATTAAGATAAGCATAGTTGGTAACCTATTGTTTTTCTTCCCAGGAAAATTTAAGTAGAACATTTCTATGGCCATTGTCACTGTTGTTTGCGGTACTGGGAACTGAGTCCAGGATCCTGTGTAGTCAAGCAAGTGTTCTACTGAGTTCTGTCTCTAGCTTGTTTGTAAATTGTGCCATCTTTTTGACAGTTATGATGATTTGCATAACAATGGCCCTAATAGGTGTATGTATTTGAATACTTACTTACCAGGAATGGAACATGTAGGAAGAATTATGAGGAGTGGCCTTATTGAAGTAGATGTGGCCTTGTTGGAGGAGGTGTCTCACTGGGAGTAGACTTGAGGGTTTTCAGCTTTAGTCTCTTCTCTCTGCCTGCTGCCTGTAGATTAAGATGTAAAGCTCTCAACTACTGCAATGACTGCAGCCTTCACACTATGATGATCATGGACTGGCCCTTTAGAACTATAAGCAAACAGCAATTAAATGCTTTCTTTGATAAGAATTGCTTTGGTCATGGTATCTCCTTACAGAAATAGGACAGCAACTAAGACACTTGTAAACACAAATACTGTGCTGGACAACTTGGAACCCAGGGTAACCAGTAGTGAGAGGTTAGACCTGCAGTCGCATGCTCATACAGTCATTCCTTCATAGAAGGGCATCTTGTTCCCTAGTCTAGTGACGTTAAAGATATCAATATGCATGTTACCCACCCAGCATATTTACCAACAAGAGAGCCAGAGTTTAAGTGCATACATAAACATGGGGATCTACAAGTAAGGCTAGTAAACCTGCCTAGACAGTCCAAGCAGAAGGTAGTTGTTTCCTTTCCATGATGCTAGTTACAAAATGGTTTACGATCTGGGAACAATTACTGGTGTTATTTGTTAGTCTTATAACAAATCAAATTGTCTGGTAAACAAGTTATAAAACCCTGACTTTTCTTCCTTTTTGCTAATGGTGATACAGTGTCTACTTTCAGTGCCTTAGTAACAAGCAGTAACAAAATGTTTTTTGGGAAATGGCTTTGCAAATCAAGATGTTTCTTTGGATGAAGGGCACGTGTAGCCACAATAGGTTTCCAGACTATTCCAATCCTTGGAATTTTTTTCAGCTACAAAATGCAAAATGTATCACTATTGACATTTTTCTTAAACCTTCACCTCGGTGATGAAAACATGTGCGAACCTATGTACATATAGCTGGTGCTGCACACTTTTGGTAGAACTATAGATTCAGGGTCTCTAAAAGGAACTCGTTAGTAAAGTTTCATTGCAGTCTGTGGAGGCGGAGGAATGTCCACACATGGAGCATAACTGTGTTTTTCAGTCACTCCAAGTAAAGCAATAGCTTACTTAGGTTGGCACCTGGAAGACCAAATATTGCTTTTACTTAAGTGAATTAGCAATTATGGATCAGGAAGAAATAGTAGGACCAACGGAGACCTGATGCCTAGGTGATGTTTTCCCAAGTTAGGCCCTATGTGGAGCATGGAAAGAATGTGTATTATACCTATCCTGTGTGACCCTATCACCCCCTACCTAGTTATGAAGGTAATTAGTACTTGCTGAAATTGGACCTCACATTCACTGTGGCTTAAGTCCCAAGTAATGGTTTCTGTTGCAGAATACATTTGCACCTTAGTGGGGGAACCTTCCCCTGACAAGGATTATCCAATTAAATTAGAAATTCAAGTTTCTACCATAATGTATTTTTCCAGAGGAGAAGAGAGTTAAGTTGACTGAGTTTATGGAGATGGAGAAGCTATGGGGAGATGGAGAAGTGCAGGCTAACCGAAAAGGGGAAACAGAGATGGGAACCCAACTGCATTTGTATTTCTTGCAGTAGAGTCTGTGCTCCAAAGCCTGACTGGGAGACTGGACTTTCCTAAATTGCAGTCACCCTGAAATGTTTCTACAGGAACCACTATAGACCTGTCATGGCTTGCCTTACAGAAACATATTCCCACAGACAGAACAAAGGGGCAGGTTCAACAGCAGGCTACAGACCTGGAGTCAGCCAGACACTGACAGTCCTCACTGGCAGCTCAGGACAAACACAGCTGATTGTTGGGGTTTTTGGACAGCACTATGCTGACACCAATCATTCTAGGCTGTTTGTCTCTTTATGCTGTTGCTATTGTTACTTGAGTTCCTATTTAGCTACATACAATGCAATGCAACATATCTACATATGTATATTTATATGTATATATGTATACATATGTATACATATACGTATGTATGTATATACGTATATATGTATATATGTATACACACACAAACACATATACGTATATACACATACACACACACATGCACGGGGATAGTAATTTTCTTGTTATTTATTTAGTCTGCCTTGCTAAGCATTTTAATTCTTTCTATTGATGCTTATCAATATGTATTAATTATACACAAGAATGGGTGTCATGATCTTTCCAGGCAGGTATGCATTTTGATAGCATTCATTCCTGTTACCCTCTCTTCTCCCCCTCCCACTCCAGCTGATTTCCTTCTTCTTGCCAACCACTCTCCTTCCTACTTTCCTGTCTTTAAAAAAAAAAAAATACTATAGAAAAATTTGCACTGGCTGTATCCTTATAAAGTCCCCCTTCCCCTCCCCCCCCCATAAACAGAGCAGAGCAGATCCTTACCTTCTGCCTGCCCAGGTGGGCCAGCCCATGATACCCAATAAACAAGTCTTGGGGGCAGATGTTATACCAGTCTTGTTCCCATCATATTCAGATAACTTACCAGAATCTACAGACTTATGCTGCCTTCCTCATCAGAGGTTGGAAATCTTTATAATTAGCAAAGACCCTGACATACACAGCTCTGGGTGAAGGAAGAGAAGTGAGACCCGGGCTTTCCACTCCTGGACATGGAGCCAAAAGTAGCAAGTCAATACTCTTGGATATTTGGAGTGGTTGTGACATTTTTCTTTCTTTTTATTATTATTTCACATACTCAGTTGTTGACTGAAAGAAAAAAAACATGTTTTAAGAGCATTTCAGCTCTCAAACATCTCAAAAGCTGAAAGATTAAGGCTCCAAATTTACTAGATTTTAAGGGTCTAGTGCTGCCCCAAGGAAGGGCCCTCCCCTGACCCCTGGGTTTTGTTTAGAAGAGCCAGTAAGGGGATGGAGACCTGAAAAATCATACTAGAAAAGGGAAATGGGGAGGGACTCAAATTCTGAAACTGTGCTAAAATGTGATCTCAGGTGATACTGATTATTAATCTCTCTGTTGTGCCACAGTACAGTCTCAGATTAAAAAATAAATAAAATGTATAAGAAGAAAACACTTATAAACTGATGGTAGAAGACCTGGAAAGAAAATCCATTAAGCATAATGATTGACAGACAGCCTTGCTTTGAGAATTTAGATTTTCCCTGACCCAATCCCCTCCCAGCACATAAAGGGAATTCTAAGAAAGAGAGAGAGAGAGAGAGAGAGAGAGAGAGAGAGAGAGAGAAACTAAATTCACTGAATATCTTAGAGTTTTCAGTAAAAGAGACAATAGAGAATAGGAGTAAGTCCCACCCCACCCCCTTCGTACCCATCTCTCAGCCAGAGCAAGTATGAACAAAAGGAAATTCTATTAAAGCAGTTCCCTAGGATTGTGCTTCAGATGCATAAGTAGTTCCTTGGTGTGCTCCTTTGGCCTGTGGTACAATTAATTAGGCCACAGTTGTTTATTTTGAGACATTTAACTAGAGACCTTCTTGAGAGAGAGGCCTGCTCCGGTAGTCATTCTTGCTTTCCTCTAAGTGTGGGAACCTTTATCTAATTGGATTGACTGTAAGTGTCCGTGATCACTGGGTGAGCTGGGCAGGCAGTGAGTAAACCAGAAACATTCACATGGAAATGAGGTTAATTACACAGCATCCATGCATCTAATGACTGCACCTGCAGGGCCACAACAACCTCCCTTTAACTCACTTTCACAATTAGAAAGAGCAGCTGCATTCGATTCTACAGTTAGCGTTGAAAAATCTGTAATGATCCCCAACAGAATAGAGGTGCAGGGGGTGGGGGCGAGGAAGGAGAGGATTCTTCCCCTTCACACGTCCTTCTCCAGCCACCTGCTGATTGTGCTAATCCGGGAGAGTCTTGGGCACTGGCACACAAGTGCAAGAATCTGCAGCCAGTCCTAGCTGCGCTCCCCAGCTCCGCTCTCACCATGCCATCTGACTAGGATTAGACGTTCTCATCGGTCAAGATTGATTAAGACAGTGATGGAGATTTATGATGAGAAAGGTCAGAAGAACTTAGAGATGAGGAAGGCATTATCAGTACTCAGACTTTACTAGAAAGAGAATAAATGGTGTGTGTGTGTGTGTACTCATATAAGCACATGTATGCATGTATGCACATGTGTGTGCCTACATATGTCTTTAATACAGACATGCAAATTTATCATAAACACTAGAACATGTAATTATGAGGTTGATGGTTCTCAACACTTGCAGTCTAAAAATCAGAAAGCCAGGAGAACGTACTTATAGGTAGTTTTATACTGGAGATCAGCTCCTTTTGAGTCTGTAGAAGAGCCAAGGCTTCCGTTCAAGGTTCCTCAAAGGAAGGAACCTGATCCCTAGGTTCCATGGCAATCAGGCAGGAATGGTCTCTTATGCAGGGAACCCCGGCATGGTTGTTCTATTCCAATGCTCAGTTGGCAAGATGAGCTCAACCTGAAGGAGAGAGAGAATGCCATCTTCTTCACTTAGCCTATAAATTTAAATGTTAAACTCATCCCCAGACATCCTCATCTAGAGTAAGATTTGACTATAACTGGGCACCTCACAGACCAATCAAGTCATCACATCAGGACACAAAGTTAACTGCTGTGCAAGCCATTTTCCAAGTCATGAGTGGGTTGTTTGTGCACGGACCACTAGGATTGAACAATACCCCAAGAATCACCGCTGTCTTTTTATTCATCCATCCCCCTCCCTGTCCACAATACCAAAGCTCCCCAATCCCCATCTTCATTTTCCTTTCCTCATAGCAAAAGAGCATCATTTAGTTCAGGTATTGTTTCATGACGCTCTAAAAAAAACTAAGACATGGTATGGTCACATTGAGTTGGTATGTTACCATCTAATGAATACTCAGCTGCCAAACTGGGAAGATCTTTACATTGATGTCAGTATGGTTGGTGAATAAACCAGACACTTGTGTAGCCAAGTTCAAAAACTTCCTGGAAATAGGTCATTACCCAACTAAAAACATTAGACTCATGATTTTATAGTCAAATCCATTTGGAGACCCAAGGGATTCCCCAGCTGAAGAAGATAATGGGCTGCTGGAAATCGAAATCTGCCCTCACATGGCTCCATACTGAAGCAATATACTTGAGAATCAAAGAACAATTCTTAGAAAGTTTGAACGCCTATAGGTAATGTATGTATTTTCAAAGGGACTAAAGAGATAGTGCTGATTCATAAAGGGATATGCAAATTTTAAAATTTATTGCAATAATTAGATTTATATACATATATAAATATGCAGTGGTTATTCTTTTATCTTAACAAAAGCATGTCACTATGTAACCTAGGCTAGCTCCAAACTTCCTGCCTCTGTCCTTCAAGTCCCTTGTGATAGATCCGTGCCACCAAACCCTTCTCACCTTGTATCCTAGTAATATCTTGTGGGGCACAGGAGACCAGCAAGAGGAACAAGCCATCTAGGTGCAACCTTTGACCGTCATCTGCCAGGGCCTTAGAAGCAGCTTTCCTCAGCGCGCTGGCTGACCTATCTGAGCAGCATTATAGTAACTTTGGCTACAGTACTTTGGGTAAGAAGAGAACTTAAGCTTGTCTTAAAGAGAAACCACCTAAACTCTACTACCTCTCCCAAATACAGCTCTACTCATGCAGCACTGCCTGAAAACTGGCCTCAAAGTGCTTATTGTATGTGTTGGGTAAGGTGGTCCATTGAGGGTGACTGTCCATAAAGGAAGAAGTTTAACTTCTTGCTTAGCACTTCTCATTCACAGTTGATAAGTAAATGGCTTTTTTTTTTCCCACGCAGTAAGCAAGCAAAACTTTGTTGGTTTTTTTTTTTTTTTTTTTTTTGTAAAATGTACTGACTTCCTGTCCTTCCAGCTGTCTAGACACAAGCCTATTTGATAAATGTGCTAAAAACACCAGGCTATCTCCATTTTACACACATCCAAGAAAGATAAGTAGAGCTGCTTTGGAAAGATTCGTGCCTGGGCATGTTACTCACAGCTGTACCTTCTCAGAGGCAACAAGAGAGTCATGTCCCAGCCAGAGACTCCGCCCTCAAACTGTGTTGCCATCATGAGGGATCCTTTGCCAAGGCATGAAACACCACACATAATGAGGGTAGGGATAAGAAAGGCACTTGGGTAAAGTGTGCCCAGAGTGGGAAAACACAGACCTGACTTGATGCTAAGACCTTACTTGCTGCTCTTCAGCAGTGACACTCCACTAGCTCCTGCCTGGGTCTGACCTCTGTTGTGGAGCAGCTAAAGACCGAGCAACAAACCGAACACTTGCTGCTAGCACCTGTGCCTCCAGAGTTGTGCTTCCGACTGTATGGCAACTCTTTATGTTTAAGACAACTTGAACACCACAGCCTCTCCAGGACAGCAAAGAATCCGAGGAATATAGTGTTATCAGTTAAGGAGAACCCTGTAGTTGCTTTCAAAGGCCACCATTTGGTTTAATTTGGATTCTCAAAAACCAAAAAAAAAAAAAACCCAAAAAACAGTTCACTCAAACAAGACTTCTGTTTACACTTGGGGAGGCTCACTTGGCCTTGTTCTGTTTTGCAAAGGCCCAGTGATTCTGTAATATGTTTTGGTGGCATCATTTCAAATCAAAACAAGGGAAGTGGTTCTCCAAACTGAAACCAGAGGCCAAGCTGAGTAAGGACTTGCTAAGTCAATTCAATTGGTTGCTTATTTACGCCACATGCTCCCTGCTTCCTTTGGGAATCTGTATTAAAACACAGCACACACACACACACACACACACACACACACACACACACTCACACACACACTCACACACACCAATATTAGCTATCAGAAAATGAGAGAATATAACATTCTATGAAAGAAAAGAAATGTTTATATCACACATAGTCACACCTTCTCCCTACTCCCATACACAACAGTGGCGGATTCTGGGATGCCCCCTGGATACCAAAATAGAAAGGTCCTCAAGTTTTAGTCGTATATCCATATGCTCTTTGTTTTTAATCTACATATAACTCCTAAATACTGTAAAGATTCCCTCTGTTACTTAAAATGCTTTATACTTTGTAGATGTTATTTAAATAATACCTACAATTACAGAATTGAGATAATAAAATGTGATGCTTTAGGAGTCCCAATTCCCTCACAAATATTCTCAATCTCTGTTGTCTAAATGTGTTAGTGTAGAACCTTTAGATACTAAAGGTTGAATGTAAAATGTGCCTTTTTGACAGTTCTAGAAGAGAGAGGGCACATAGAGGGCAGGTGAACAGTTTAAGACAAGTGACCCTTTACCTGATCTAGCCTGGTCTAATATGTTTTCATTTGTTTTCTCCTTGTGAAAGGAAAAAAAAAAAACAAAAAAGAACAAATAAGAAAAAAACCCTCTAAAGCTGTTTTGTGATTGTTAAGCCAATCTGTGTCCCAAAGGAGAAAAGAGCCACTAACCCTTATACAATGGAGGATCAATTCCATAAACATGCCCACCCCCAGATTTACCGTTCTGCATCTATGTGGTTTTGTAACATATGAGAGGTTTGAGTTGCACCAACATCTGGAAGAGACGTTGCTACAGATGTACATCCTACAGTTTCATTATTAAAAACATTTTGTTCACTCTCTCTCTCTTTCTCTCTCTCTCCTCCCCCTCTCTCTTTTATTTATCTATTTTTCTTTTACCAGACACAGCAGAGAAAATAAAAATGCAACTCTCTTAAACTGAGGTGGCCTGTGAAGTGTGCTGAGCACCTTTGTAGGTCATTCATTCACCTGCTCCATCAACAATGCTCTGTAATCTATATGAGACATTGGGCTAAGGTATTTCTTCTTGTAAAAATCACATTCTAGAAGGGTCTAGGCAACAAGAAAGACATAGAGATAACAGTTAAGTGGTTGGGAGATGGCTCAGTCAGTAAACTGTTTGCCATACAAGCTGAGGACCTAAGTTAAGGAAGGCCTAAGAACTCGAGTGTAAAAGCCAGGTACTTACAATCCCAGCTCTGGGAGATTTCGATAGAGGAATAGACCCCACATGCTTGTCAGGCAATGGACTCAGCTTGATGGGCAAGTTTCAGGGCAAGTGAAGTGAAGAGCTCCTGCCATCGCCACCAAGGATAACACCCACTCTCCATGCCCATGTGTGCACACTGAACCCTCACATAAACATGTGAATGCTCACATACACCTAGACAGCTATGCACATGACTAAAAGACAACAACAACAACAACAAAAACACAAACAAGCCTAGGTAGTAAGTTTTTATTACGGGGACAAAGCAGAACAATATAAGGCACGGGAAAGAGCCACCACCGAGGTGTGTTAAGTGGCTGCTTTTGACTAGGTAGTAAGACGAGAACTTCCTGCCACGGTAGTGTCTGACCTGAGGCCTGAATGCAAGATGGAGCCAAGCATGTTACTACCTGCACAGTAGCTGCGCTCCAGCCCTGCCCAGGACTTCTGTCTGGGTTAAAGGGAACATTTGAAGGCCACAGGCCAGCAGGAGTAGCCAGGGAAGTCGTGGCCATGCATATTCTGGCTTGCCTCGATCCTCATAATACCCTTTGAGAGAGAGCTAACTTGCATGGTTGTTCATTATCTTCATTTTCAACACATGCTAATAGAACACTAAATCTAAAACATGACCTTTAGAAGACATTAAAAAAAAAAAAAGATGACGGACTTAAGAGATAACATACTCTCTCAAGGGCCTCATCGGGTTCCTAGGGACTAGCAACCAAGACAGGTAACTTCAAACACAGTATCCTCACCCCATCCCCTGTTTGCCATCCTGATAAATAGGAAGAGGCTTTTATTTTGTTTGTTTGTCTATCAAACCATCTTTTAAGGGATTTAGACAAATTGCTCCAGGAGTGGGGGTGAGGGTGGGGGTAGGGGTGGGGGCAGGGTGGAGCAATCCCTTATTTCATGCAAAGAAGCTTACAATGATCGCACCTGCAGCCTCCTGGCTGGCACAGAGCCAACCAAAACAGAGCAGGTAGGTGGTATTTATCTCCTTAGGTCTCCTCCTGTTTCAAAATAACTGATTTTCAAGAAGGGATGCAGCAGAAATTGTTCTCAGCGTCACTCAAAGGGAACTGGATGTAAACAAGGCACTATGGGAACAAGAAGGAAACAAACAAGCCAGGAGCCAGACAGAGGGGAGGTGGGGACTTGTTGGTGTCCACAGTAACAAGAGGTGACATTTGTTACATGGTCATTGCACAGCATAGTCTCCTGGAAGTGACTTAAATCAGAAATTTCCTGTATGGCTTATAAATCGAAGCCCATCTTTGGTTTGACAGGTCGCAATAGATGGTGCCTCCCACAAAGAGCAGGAATCCTCCGGCTTTCATTTGCTCTGGGCAGGAGAAATGAGAAACCACTTCTTTGACTGCATTAGGCTTGTTGGTGCTGTTTAAGAGTCATAAATGGTATCGCTTGTAGCTGCTGTTTACTGACAGGGTACTGTGCCTCGACAGTGTTTCTAAGCACTTCACCATAGAAACCTAGTTACTAGAGCTTACACATGAGGCAGTAAGAGCCATTTATCTCTGTGTCTAAAGAAACAGGAACTGGATCTCAGAGAGGTGGAACCAGCTGGGTGTCAAGGTCACACAGCTGGGGATCCTTGCACTTTGAATTTGAGCACCAGTGTGACTACAGTTTGAATCTAATAAACCAACTACTCCATTTATTAACTGGTCAGCTAATACTTGATGAGTTTAATTAGGTGATGTTCAGACTTACTGGGAGGGCAAAATTTTATATCTTCTGAAATGTTTATTTAACTGGACAACTTTCTCTTGGAAATGGGACCCTTCAGCTGGAATGACGTTATATGTGACTACTTAAATCAAAAAACACCTCCTCAGCCAGATAGTTGTTTTAATATTGGAATAAATCTTAGGCAATGGCCATGTGTGATGAGATTAGATAATCCTCCCCACCCTCTTCCCTCTTACTCTCCGTGTGTGTGTGTGTGTGTGTGTGTGTGTGTGTGTGTGTGAATTTATGTCAGTGCTAGAAGCATGATAAAAATAAAAGACTCAGTCACTTGCCAGAACATTTCATGGAAACTTAAGTTGGTGCCTTTAGATTCATATTTTTAATCGTTTTTTTTAAAAATGACTAGACAGCTTCTACGGAATGACACTCCCAATGAAAGAATATAAACAAGAGAGAAATATAAGAACTGAGTATATAATGTGAGTAGAAAAATGTTTTCTTTAAAAGATACAAACTACACAAGGGTCTGCATAAGGAATAGTGGCAACAGTACTGACCTTCCTGATGGTGTGTCTCCATAGCAGAGTGTTAGCCAGGAGCAACTAACGGTCTTAACATTTTAGTGTCCACAAAAAGACTCGCTAATGACTTGTTCTAGAGGTCAGTGCTTCCTCAATCTACAGTTCTCTAGTCCCAGGACATTGGATTTGAACCGGTTCTGTTCTACATTTGACAACAGAGTTATGATTTGGGAAAGGCATCTCACAGATAGCTTTTACTTTTCTGGTTGGTGGCTGCTATCCTGTCAATACACTTCAATTGCATTCCCAGGTCCTAGAAATCTCATACATCACTGATTTATCACACATGCCATTGATGGACTTAGAATTAAAATATTAAAAGCAATTAGTGTAAAATCTCATGCATTTTCAGACACCTCAATTCAGAAAGGCCTAAGTGCAAGATGTAAATCTGAGCTACAAACCTGAGATGCTCTTGGATGTCATCTGCTAAGTCGTGTGGGTACTGATGGCCTCAGTAACTAGGCACTGGCTTGGATTTTGGACTAGCCAACTGTCTGTAGTGTAATTAGAAAGTACTCAATACATTTGAATGAAGATATATGCAAATGAAGTGTATTGACAGGATAGCAGCC
>JADRCD010205811.1:0-26229 GCA_019843815.1 Montemys delectorum | reverse complement strand
AGATGTTGGACTCTAGTTCTAGTCTATTTGGTGCTTTGGGCTGCTGGCCTCTGGTCAACTCAGAGCCTTGAAGTTTTGGTTTCTATAGAGAGCATGCCACCTGATCAGTGACAGATCTACTTACATCCAACTGTTTAATATAATTTGAATTTTGTCTACAAATTTCACTTAAAAGCCACAATGGTGATCAAATCCTACTTTACTTTTCTACTAAAGTAATAAATAAAACACTAAAACTACTTTGTAGAGAAAAGGGACCTTTGACTTGTATGTTCTAATCACAGATGATTACTAAGTAAAGTTGAGGCAGAAATTCAAGGCAGGAACCTGGAGCCAGGAGCTGAAAGCAGAGACCATGAATAAATGCTGCTACGGGCTTGCTTCTAATGGCTTGGCTAGTTTGATATTTTTTATACAACCTAGGACGGCCTGCCCAGGGGTGGAAATGTCAACCCTCCATCAGAAAGTGCCCTCATAGGCTGTCTACAGGCTACACTGATGGAGACAGTTTCTCAATTGAGGCTCTATCTTAGCAGATGATTCTGGCTTACATTAAACTGACAAAACAAGAAAAAAACCAACCTCACAGTGATGTTTGGGTAATATCACATAATTTCTAGTTTGTGTATCAAGTTTAGATTCAATTTGAGAACACTAGCCTTACTGACCTAATCATAAATATATTTTATCACATTAAACATTCCAATTTCTGCTTTATAAATTTAGCAGCTCTATAAAACAGCCCAGTGTCCATTCCAGCATTGAGTACTGGAACTGATCAAAAGTTCTGAGTATCTCTATCTGTGCCCTGTGCCTGTGCATAAGAGCCTAGTAGCAAATACATAGATAAACCCAAGTGAAAAAAAGGCTCTAGAACTTGAAAGCAAAAGTTCCTCTTGTATTCACCTGACTGCAATGTCTCAGACCATGTTTCCAGCCAGGAGAAGTCAGCAGATCCCTTCAATTTCCCTGTGGCAAGCCACTCAAAAACCTGGTCAGCACAAAACTTACTTTTGACTACCTGGAGTGCTGTTTAATTTTTCCTAGTGAATGAGAACCCTTAAAAACCATCTAGTACACCAAAGAAACGTTTGTTACAAGTAATCTAGGAAAATAGATTAAGACTATAACTGAAGAGGGCAGGGAATGTAGGTTAGTTGGTAACATCTGCCTAGTATGAATGAAGCCAGAGGTCTGAGCCACAGTGTGGCAAAAGTCAGGTGTGGTGGTGTACTGTAATGTCAGTACTTGAGAGTGGCTCTACATTCAAGATCATCCTTGATTACATAGAAAGCTTGAGGCTAGCCTGGAATACATAAGATCCATCTCAGGGGTGGGGATAGAAGGCGGGGACACAGTGAGGGAGAACAGAAAATAAAGAAAAAAGATTAAGAACTTAAGCTAAGATAACTGAGAAAATTGAATGAATCCCTTGAGAATTGGACTTGTTTCCTTCACTATCCAAACCAAACTGTGTGTCTCAGCGAATAGTACTAGCTCCATCTAGCTGGAGGATGAACAGCCAGCCCTACAGGGCTGTTTATAGGCTGTTCACAACAAAGTCTGAAGGCAAGTCACTTGCTCTGTGCCCCCAGAGAGGCATAGGGTCCCATCTGCAGATTAATCAGACTAACTCTATACTTTCTCCACTTCCACTCACCTTTGGCACAGTTTATTAACATTCATCTATAAGAGCAGTGGTATTAAAACATATGGTCTGTAGACTGGCTCAACTTCAAATTTCTTTTTTCTTTCTTTTTCTTTTTTTTTTTTTTTTTTAATTATATGTAAGTACACTGTAACTGTCTTTAGACGCACCAGAAGAGGGCGTCAGATCTCATTACGGATGGTTGAGAGCCACCATGTGGTTGCTGGGATTTGAACTCAGGACCTTCAGAGCAGTTGGTGCTCTTAACCGCTGAGCCATCTCTCCAGTCCTTTTTTTTTTTTAGCTTTTTTGTTTTGTTTTGTTTTGTTTTGTTTTTGAAATTTCTTATTGTACAGTCCTAAGGCATTTCTGAATCTCTCTGTGACATGGCTCCTATAGGCTCATACGTTTGAATACTTGGTCATTAGGGAGAGGTACTACTTGATAGGAATTAGGAAGTGTGTAATAGGGGTGGGGGAGTGGGGGGCAGGTGTTAGGGGTTCGGATGCTCAAGCTAGACCCAGTTCCTGCTGCCTGCCCATCCTGACACAGGACTAACTCTCTGCTACATCTCCAGCCCCATGTCTTACTGTGTGCTGCCATGCTTCTTGTCCTACTGACAATGGACTAAACTGCTAAATGTGAGCAGGCTGCAATTAAATGATTTCTTTTTTTAAGTGTTGCCATGGTCATGGTGTCTCTTCACAGCAAGAGGGCACTGACTAAGAGACTCTCTGTGCCTCAATTTCCTTATCTGTAAAATGTGGATCATCAAAGAAGCACTTCTTAAAATCTTTTAGTAAAACTAAAAATTCATGCAAAGACTGACAAGAGAAGTCTGAGCAAGCTCTTAATAAAGCTGTCTGCTATCAATATTTACAGCTAAATTGACTTTGGGATATACTTCACTGGCAGAGGGTAGGCTCAACATTCACAGAACCTTGGCCCAATTCTCAACACCAAAACAAGAACCAAGAAATCTCTTCATGTATGCTAATTAACAGGCTGAGAAAGAAATTGGGGAAACAACACTCTTCACAATAGTCACAAATAATATAAAATACCTTGGTGTGACTCTAACTAAGCAAATAAAAGATCTGTTTGACAAGAACTTCAAGTCTCTGAAGAAGGAAATTGAAGATCTCAGAAAATGGAAAGATCTCCCATGCTCCTAGATTAGCAGGATTAATATAGTAAAAATGGCCATCGTGCCGAAAGTAATCTACAGATTCAATGCAATCCCCATCAAAATTCCAACTCAAATCTTCACAGACTTGGAAAGAGCAATTTGCAAATTCATCTGGAATAACAAAAATCCCAGGATAGCCAAAACTATTATCAACAATAAAGGAACCTCTGGTGGAATCACCATCCCAGACCTTAAGCTGTACTACAGAGCAATTGTGATAAAAGAAAAAAAAAAAAAAGCTACATGTTATTGGTACAGTGACAGGCAGGTTGATCAATGGAATAGAATTGAAGACCCAGAAATGAATCCATAAACCGATGGCCACTTTATCTTTGACAAAGGAGCTAAAACCATGCAGTAGAAAAAGACAGCATTTTCAACAAATGGTGCTGGCTCAACTGGCGGTTAGCATGTAGAAAAATGCAAATCAATCCATTCCTTTCTCCTTGTACAAAGCTCAAGTCCAAGTGGATCAGGGACCTCCACATCAAACCAAATACACTGAAACTAATAGAAAAGAAAGTGGGGAAGAACCTCGAGCAAATAGGCACAGGGGAAAATTTCCTGAAGAGAATGCCAATAGCTTCTGCTCTAAGATCAAGAATTCACAAATGGGACCTCATAAAATTGTAAAGCTTCGGTAAGGCAAAAGACACTGTCAATAGGACAAAATGGCAACCAACAAATTGGGAAAAGATCTTTACCAACCCTATATCTGATAGAGGGCTAACATCCAATGTATACAAAGAACTCAAGAAGTTAGACTCCAGAGAACCAAATAACCCTATTAAAAAATGAGGTACAGAGCTAAACAAAGAATTCTCAACTGAGGAATACCGAATGGCTGAGAAACACCTAAAGAAATGTTCAACATCCTTAGTCATCAAGGAAATGCAAATCAAAACAACCCTGAGATTCCACCTCACACCAGTCAGAATGGCTAGGATAAAAAACTCAGGTGACAGCAGATACTGGAGAGGTTGTGGAGAAAGAGGAACACTCCATTGCTGGTGGAATTGCAAACTGGTACAACTACTCTGGAAAACAGTTTGGCGGTTCCTCCGGAAATTGGACATAGTTCTACCAGAGGACCCAGGTATACCTCTCCTGGGCATATACCCAGAAGATGCTCCAACATGCAATAAGGACACATGCTCCACTATGTTCATAGCAGCATTATTTATAATAGCCAGAAACTAGAAAAAAACCCAGATGTCCCTCAACAGAGGAATGGATACAGAAACTGTGGTACATCTACACAATGCAATACTACTCAGCTATTAAAATTTATGAATTTATGAAATTCTTGGGGAAATGGATGGATCTGGAGAGTATCATCCTGAGTGAGGTAACCCCATCACAAAAGAACACATATGGTATGCACTCACTGATAACTGGATATTAGCCCAGAAGATCAGAATACACAACGTACAATCCACAAACCATAAGAAACTCAAGAAGAAGGAAGCCCAAAATGTTGATACTTCATTCCTTCTCAAAAGGGGGAACAAAATACCCATGGAGGGAGTTGCAGAGACTAACTATGGAGCAGAGACTGAAGGAAGGACACTCCAGAAACTGCTCCACCTGGGAATCCTTCCCATAGTCAAGCATTAAATCCAGACACTATTGTGGATGCCAGCAAGTGCTGGCTGAGAGGAGCCTGATATAGCTGATATAGCTCTCTCCTGAGAGGCTCTGACAGTACCCAACTAATACAGAAGTAGAGGCTCACAGCCAGCCATTGGACTGAGTACAGGATCCCCAATGAAGGAGCTAGAGAAAGGACTCAAGGAGCTGAAGGGTTTGCAGTCCCTTAGGATGAAGAACAATATGAACTAACTAGTACCCTCAGAGCTCCCAGGGACTAAACTACCAACCAAAGAGCACACATGGGGGGACTCATGGCTCCAGCTGCATATGTATAGCAGAAGATGACCAAGTTGGTCATCAGTGGGAGGAGTGGCCTTTGGCCCTATGAAGATTTTATGCCCCAGTGTAGGGAAATGCCAGGGCCAGGAAGTGGGAGAGGTTGGGTTGGTGAGCAGGGGGAGGGGGAGGGAATAGGAGTTTTATTTTTGTTGTTGCTGTTGTTTTTATTTTATTTTATTTCTTTTTTTTTTTTTTTGGAGGAGAAACTGGGAAAGGAGATATCATATGACATGTAAATAAAGAAAATATCTAATAAAAAAAAGAAACCTTGGTAATAGTGATAAAAAGTTGATTTAAAAGCACATCTGAGTGTCACTACAGGCCTTACATGTAACTTTAGCATCAGCGTTTTCCAAGTTTGAGCTTGTGCCATAGAAATGACAGGACAATGCTTGCATTACTACTGTTATGCTAGCTCAGATACCAAAGATGTTCTGTCTGCAGTTCTTAGGAGCCAAAATGCATGCGATCACAATGACAGCACTGGAACAGACCACTACAATGGTGCTGTTCCCCTAGAATACTGCTCATCCACATTGCACTACACGGCCTAACAACTCTCTCCTCACATGGAAACAGTCTGAGTTGTTATGGAGGCCACTAGTGGACAGCTGTCTTGCTGTCTGGAGGCCGTTCCTATTCCCAAACTAGTTTTGTACATAACCTTCTGTCTGTAAACATAAAATGTGCCAGTGGCAAAACAGCTTTCATGACAAAAATTAAGAGAGTGTTTTGTAAAAGTCCAATAAAAGGAAATCATTGAAAATAAGTTTGGTACACACGTGGTCAAAACTGAAAGATTCTATGAGTTCTCTGCAGATACCTTTCAGAGTCCTTACTATTAGGTTAAACATGTTTGAAAAAAAGGAATTACAGATATGGGTTAATGCCCCAGATCTGAAGCAAAAGTTTTAGTGTTCAATTAAATTAGCAAATAAAAGAATTATTAACCTTTTCTTCCCTTTTAAAATTTGTTTTTATTATTTTTCATTATGTTTCTGGCATGTCTCAAAGTGTGCATGTGTGTGCATGTGAGTGCACATGGCTCTGTAGAAGTTGGAGCATTAGATGCACTTTGAGCTGCAGTTTTGCGGTTTGGGCTGCCTGATATAGGTATTGGGAACCAAATTGAGGTTCTCTGCAAGAGCACTGTATTCTCTTAACTATTTAGTTTTCTTTCAGGCCCACATTTCTCTACCCCCCCCCTTATTTTTTTTAAAAAGTGCCTACTTGTATGAGAGTATGCTCACATGTGGAGGTGTCCCATGGAGGTCAAAGGAGGGTATCATATTCCTTAGAGCTGGAATTATAGCCATTTTTGAGGGATACAATATAGGTGCTAGGAGCTACCTATATTGTGACAGAGCTCTTATTTAACTCACCTCTACAGAGCCACCTTAAATACTTATGACTGTGTTTAACGTAGGCTTAAAAAATTTAGTTTTACCTCACTTTTCAAACTAAGAGAACCACTGCAACATGCACTTTTATCAGGGAGAGCTTCTACCTTGTTTTGTTTTGCATGTCAAAATTTCCGCCAACTGAATTCAAACTAAATCTAACATTTTATAAAACATGGAATGCGTAATTAAGTTGCACAGAAAATGAGTAACAACAACAACAACAAAAGAATTTGAGTCTTTTCAAGAAGTCTGATCCTGTCACACATCATTTAGCTGTTTCCTTGGTCCAAAAGTAGCTCAGTTTTTACCCAACACTCTGGTGCATTAACATTTACAAGCCCTATGAAAATACACACAGGAATATACAGGAAGAACATAGTAAGACATTGTGTGATACTTTTAGAACAGAATCAAGTGGCTACATACCTGTTTTTGATGTGGTAATATATAGCAAGAGCTACACTGTAAAATAAAACACAGGAATTCAATGTTCCATAAACACACTTATCACTTCATGTACTAGGCACTATCAGGCAAATAAATTTAATTAAAAGCCACACAGTCCATCTGAAAAGCCCCATTTCACCCAGAGTGCTGATAAGATTATACTCCATGTTACGACACTCTGATTTTGACATTGTTTTTGGAAATAACAGAGTAACGGGGTACTTACAGCTTTTCTATCAGATTTCAAGCTTTCCTCACTTTTAAAATGCAGGCACTATATAAAAGTACTACAAATTCAACCTACTTAGGAGTTTGCAATTCATGGCCTACTCGGTTAGCAAACTATTAGTTGTTTTTATAACTATCAGAAAGAATAACAAGTAGTGCAGCCAGTGGCTGGCATTCCTCTCACACCTGTCTTAGCAAGCTATTCAGCCCTGCCACTCACATCCCAAAATGGTGCTGTGACTTACCCAAAGAACTGTTTTAAAACTAAAATTTTCAAATACATGAATGAAAATAAACATTCATTTCCTCAAATTTTCTTTTCTAATATAAAATACAATATATTCACCATAGAACTTTTTAAAGTTTAGAAAACATAAAAAAAAAAAAAATCTGAGGTGAGATGTAGTTCAGTGGAAGAGTGCTTGCCTACCATGTGTAAGGCCCTGTATTTGATTCCCAATACAGGGGAGAGTAACTTTAAAATACTATTTTTTAGCCCAAGAATGGTGATGAATACTTGGGAAGCAGGAGAATTGAGATTTTGAGGCTAGCATGGATACATAGAAAGAATACGTCACTAAATAAACCACACACACACACACACACACACACACACACACACACACACAAAACACAGAAAACCAAAAACCAATCTTTTGACCCCCCAAAAACTACTATCAGTTTGAGACATTAGATGGCCATGTTGTTGCTGCTTTTTTTTTTTTCCTACCCTTAGGAAATATTGCTAATAAACATGATTTTAAAAGATACTAGCTATATTTCATAATTTGATTGTTGATTAGTAACTGAATCATTCTCTGTGGCTGAATATTTAAATTATATATACTGTTTGGTAATTAATTCACACCATAGTAAACAGGTTTACAAATCTCTCTGCAATTTGTAGTTATAGAACATCCTATCTACACTGGGATGACTTGGTAGGTAGGGTTCCCAAAACAGACTGCAGGCATCTTTGTACTTCCAGCCATGTCCTTTCACTGCAGATTCACTGACATCCACCTTGAACATTTTGATAAAACCTTTTCCTTCTGAATATAAAATGGCATAGTTTTCGTCATGATCAAGTAGACTGAGTACTTTTAAAATTATTTTCTTCTTTAAAAAAATAATTATCTAAAATTCTTTTTACTCCTTTTGTCTTCAAATGTAAAAAAAAAATGCCTCAAAGTTATTTTTTTAGCCTCTAAAAACACAGACCATTGGTAGGACTGCAATGTGCTTTTGTTTCCAGAGAATAAAAATACCCTTCAAGAGACTACCAGAGGTAGTGACTATAGGAGGGTGACAGCAGAGGCTTAAGCCAACTCTCAGATGTGTACTGCATCTACTGAGACTGAACTACAACAGATCCTGGCACAAGACCAAGAGCAAGTAACAGATCTTTCCTCCTAAATCATTAATGATCTGAGCTGACGAGGGGGGTCTATGACTAAGGTAAAATGGCTTCAGAGTTAAGGTAGTACTGTTTTCAGAGTATCTTCCCATAAATTCTTAGCCCTATCATAGACCCTATATTCTAAATCAGGTACTTCAGGTTCAGATAGCAGATCAGAATTTTTGACTAGTATGTGGTTTGTGTCCTTTTCTTCTACCTGCTACTCTGGATATTCTCCATCCTTCTCTTTCATCTCTGGCTTGCTACTGGGAAGAAGATCTAGGGTTCAATAGAAGCTGGTAGCTTTTACTCCAGGCTCTTCAGAGCTGGAGCAGCTGTCAAGAACCACATGGCACAAACATCTTCAGACCTTTTCACTTTTATTCACAAGCTCTATGTACTTCTAAAAGGTTCCACACTGTCCATTTTCTAGCAGTGAGCTCCATCCTAAGAAGTGAATGGATTTAGTGAAGCCACTCACATAATTATACTATGTGCTATGTATAATGCAGCTCTTCCCAGTTTCCCTGGGTTTATGCTCATGGGCCATCATCCCATGCTGGGGCAATGAGGCAAAGGAACCCTATGTGATAAAACATACATACAGAAGTGGCCTCCATTTCCCCCTTACAGGACTAAGACACTAAGTTACAGTCCTCAATGCCTAGACTGAGTCAGTGACTGTCACATACAAATCCTATACAGTGCCTCTAACTCAGTAAACTTGGCCCATGAAAACAAGTTTATAGGTGGTAATTTTAGCACTTTATGTGCTAAAATGAGTTGTTATTAGATGTGAACTTTCATAAGGAAACAGAGATAAAATATCTGAGACTCTCAGTCAAGCTGTAAAGTTCTCTGAGACCCCTTCCAAGGGTTGCTGTTGCTATGTGCTGATTGGGGCAGGACAGTACAAGAAAACCAGTGCTCTTTGCTTCTTTAAACAAGGAAAGTGAGTCAAAAAAAAAGATGTGACCCAAAGCCTCCCTCTTCTTCCTTCTAAGTCCATTTTAAGACAAGGACCTGAGGTCCCTGGTTAGAACATCCCACTCTAGGTATTAATTAGCTCAAGTCTCCATCTGGGACGCGAGGGGGAAAGTATCATTTCATTTTCTAGTCAAAATACTGTTGGCACTGTACAGGAATAACTTCACAACTGAAAGGGCAAAATTGCACATGTATACACACAAACCAATGGACATATTTTTGGTCATCTATATTTAAAATAAGGTGAAATGCTAGTCTCTCAATATATATGATAAACATGCCCAAATATTCTAAATAACCCATCACTTTTAATAAACAATCTCCAAGTGTCAGTGACTCTCACATTCAATAAACAGCTTGGCAACAGTGACATTGGAAAGTCTGGGGCCACAGTGAACACATCTGGAGAGATGGCTCAGAGGTTACAAGCATAAGCTACTTCTATGGATGGCCCAGAGTTCAATTCCAAGCAATCACATGGGAGCTCACAACATTCCCTAACTCCAATCCCAGAGGGTCGTAGGCCCTCTTCTGGCTTCCAAGGGCACATAATGCACAAACATACATGCAAGCAAAATACCTATAATACATAAAACAAAAATAACCTTGAAAAAATAACTTGAAAGACATTGTGGCCCATGCTTTTAATCCCAGAACTTAGGAGGCAGAGGAAGGAAGATCTCTGTGAGTTCATGGCTAGCCTGGTCTATAGGTAGTTCCAGGATAGCCAAAACTAGAGATCTTGTCTCAAAACAACACCAAAAAACAAACAAACACACATCCCCAACTGGAAAAAGAAGTCTGCATACCCACCATTTGATAGTATACTTGAGGTTTGGCTGACTGACTGTGCTGTCATCTAGGAAGATGGTAGAGCAGGAGCTGTATTTCCTTGATGTCTGCCCTGGAGGATGCTAGAAAACAAGATGACAATAGTTACACAAGACTTAAAAGTTCCACCAAGCAGAGCTTGCCACCTAGTGTTTGTTAATTTGATACAAGCTGGAGTCATTTAGAGGGAAGGAACCTCAGTTGAGGAAGTGCCCCTACCAGATTGGTCTATGGGAATGTGTATGGGCATTTTCTTAGTTAGTGATCAACGTGGGAGGATCCAGCAAACTGTGCGCCACAGTGCTACCCCTGAGCTGTTGGTCTGGGTGCTGTAAGAAAGCACACTAAGTAAGCCATGTGGAGCAAGGCTGTAAGTAGTGTTTCTCCACGGCCTCTGGTTCCTGCCTTGGGTTCCTGCCCTGAATTTCCTACAGATAGATTATGATTGGGACATTTAGGCAAGCTGAAATAAACCTTTCTTCCCCAAATTGCTTTTGGTCATGGTATTTTATCACACCAATAGAAACCCTAACCGAGATACAACATTACTCCTTTTTCTGAGATCAGACACAAAGGAAACATGTCTTAGCAAGAGCTCTGCCACACCTGCTAACAGAGGAGGACACTGGGCCACACTGGAATGTGCCTTGTTCTTCCATGCTAAGGTGCCCACCTTCTTTATGGGGAATCACAGGAGGCCAGCAACATGCAGTGGACTACGGTGGCATCTTAATTTATGCATTAAAATTAAGTTGAGAATCCACTGTACCCATTTCTCGAGCCCTGATCAATTAAAATTGGCTAATATGCTTAAATTCACACAAATTTATAAATAGAAGTACTCCTCTGTTAAGACATACTACACTCTGAAGCAAAAGACTGGGCTTTTGCAGAGATTACCTTTAGGCAACAGGTACTCTTTGATTGCCATTTTTTAGTAACTGCACAAGTTCAAGTTCTATGTAGAACTTGAGCAAGGCAACAGCTTTTGATAGGCAACATGAACTTTATAGCCATGACAGCTAACTGAATGCTAAAGAGACATTGTCAAATGTTTAGGAAATAGGGTTAGTAGACTTCCATCTGGGTAATTTGGGGTTAGAACAAAAAGAAAAAATCAAATCATGCAAACAAATCTCCTTACTGCCTGACATTATTTTGACAGGTAGGTGTCACTTTCAGCAAAACTCCTGGGATACAGAGTACCTGACCTAAGGCCCAGATGTCTGCTCAGCATGTTCACATCTGCTTCCTATCTGTAGGCTTCCTCTGAAATGAAACTATAAACATCTGCAGCAACCCGAGGAAGACATGAAAAAAAATGGAAATAACACTAACTTCTCTTGCAAATACTTACTGCTCAGTATTTTCTTTTTTTTAGGTGTCTGATTCCTTGAAACAGGACTAGAAGGCAGTACCAGTGGCAGTACTATGGAATACGCTGTAAGCAGCTGGCAGGTCAGAAGCACCAGCCTCAGACCACCAGTTGATGCTATGGGGGGCCTCCAGTTCAAGCTCACTACTAGGAGCTTGTGTGTAGAAGGAGTATGGAGAGACCAAGTCAAGTTCAGTATAGAATTTCAATATTAAGTTTATCATGGCATTTCAGGTTGGTTGAATAATCAGCATTCTCCTTACAGTATCTTGGGATGCCATTAAAAGTAACTCTCTCATAGTAATAGCACTAAAATCATATAATATTAAGAAATATAAAAAATTTAAAAATCCGTGCTTTTGACATCTGCATGTTGCAGGTACAAAACCTAGTGCTTCCACTGAATCAATAGATTCTGACATTAAAAATTCAGCAATTAGTTACCATGCTAATAAGTATTTTAGAGATATGTTATAATATTAGTAATTCAAACAAAGCAAAAAGACAACAGTATTTTACTTCTAGATGTGAGGTTTCAACTCTTTCCTTAGATAATTCCCTGAATATTAAACTGTGATACACAAAGTGCCAAGAACTAGAGCTGTGGGGCACTGTGCTACACTGCAACAAAGAATGCAGCTTGAAACCTCCCTTCATCTATCATTGAATCTGTGGCTAAGAACATATACCATGTATGCAAACCAAGGGGTCAAAGGTCAGCTTAGCCTCTTACCAAGGCATCAGTCCTGGCCTGGAGGTGACCCAGCTCTGTATCATTATATCCCAAAACTTAGGACTGAAATCCTTTCTAAGATAACAATTCCACTCCCAAACCAATTTTTTTCTATAACTAGTCCCCTTATCTTCAAATTTCAACTTCAGTGTCTCATCATTGTAGGTGCAACTGGTCTTAAGTCACTAGCTGAAATTCTAAGAGTGCAACTGTCTTTGACCTAAAACCTCATGGCACTAGAATGCTGAAAGCAGAAACCTATTAGGAGAGCCTGTGCCAGAGACTGTACTGAGCTATTCCTTTAAGAGCACAGCAGGAGAGGAGGAATACCAAGGACTAACACCTAAGCACAATGCCACAACATGGACAGCTTTAAGTTTCCAATGCTTCTGACGGAACCAAAGTTGTGTTCACACCAGTCACAGGATACTCACTTGGGCTTCATCAACATTTTAAATGCTATTCAGTATGCTAGACAGTTCTTAGCTTCAGCCATATGTTTTATATTATAGTATTAGTAATTCAACAAAGCAATTTCTGTCCTATGATTCTGAAAATAAACAAAACAATATGCTTATACAGGTGTGACAGAGACTCTACTCTCCCTGCAACATCCAATCTGCTGGTAAAAAGATGGTAGTAAGAGGCATAGCAGACACTGGTTACAAACCACATCAATGATCAGCACAGCAAGAAGTATCCAAGGTTGCAACAGTGGCACTTTTATCTGGAAGATAGCCAACAGCAACCTAACTGGACTTAAGGCCCACTCAAAAGGAGAGAATTCATACCTATTACTATAACCTAATCAACTACTCATAGATGGTGAGGCACTGAACCCTAAACTAGTGTAATTCCCAATACCAGATAACCACAGATAAGTATAACTCTTATTGATCATCAAAGAAACTTGTTTTTGTACAGATTGGGACCATCATAGAAATTCACACCTGGTCAAAATTCAAAGACCTATGAAATGTGGGGTGTCCATCTCCAGTTGATACATTGCAACACAACCCCTACACCCAAGGTTCAGGACACATCATAGAAAATGTTCTGGGAACAACATATATATATATATATATATATATATATATATATATGAGTCAGAGGACCAGATATCTACTGAGAAATAGTTTTCTATATATGACACAGAGTTGCACCCATGAAATCTTAACAATTAGGTGGCTACCTAAGGAAGACTTTGTACAATGACCTAACTTAGCTGATATCCCAAGGTAGAGGGGAGAAATCTCACAAATTCCTACCCATAAATGAAAAGCTATATAGGCAGTTAATGGCTGTTCAGTGGGAGAGAGTTGATCTTTTCCAGGGATGAGTTCCATGATAGGCTATCTAATCCCAAGTGGTCATTCCTAAACACACATACATATAAGCAACACTAAATAGATTCAGCAGGTTGTACTTATAAGTAAGTGTGTATTTCTCTCTGCGCCTATCTCTGCTTCTCTATGTGTGTATGTGTGTGTGACAGACAGATAGACAGACTGACCAACTGACAGAGAATCAAAAAGACAAAGTTGAAGAGTAATTGGAGGGGGAAAGAATATGATGCAAATACATGACCGTGGATAAAAATCTCAAGAAACAGAAATAACATAAGTTAAAAAACAAGAGGGACACAGTAACTGTAACATGAGTCAGATAACTGCCTGCCTGCTAGGTTACTCTGAGGGAACTCTTAGCTGAATTTACTTATCAGTGGAGCATTTAGAATAGCAGAACTTAGAATAGCAGAGCATTTAGAATAGCCTCATAAGGTCACGATGAGGCATGCTGGAGTTTATTTGGAAGTGTTGGGGAGAGATGGTGTATAGAAAGCTCTGTACTGTGTGTTTTAAAATGTTAGAAATGCCTTCGATGGAGGATGTCTACGACATTCTAGATCACACACACACACACACACACACACACATACACACACACAAAAAAAACTCAAGACAGTATTTTACTTGAAAAGAGGCTTAATGGGACAGACAGCTGAGAATGCCAGTAACAGCTGTCTCAGTAACAGAGAAGATAATCTCCCACTAGTGGTATCTAGCAGAGGAGCCAGGCAAAAGACTGTCAGGAAGAATTATTTCCTCAGGATGGATTATTTCTAATGCAGTAAGAGCATTTTTCTTTCAAACAATGCATATTTTACTAAGTAAATTATGAATGTTAAACAAGATTATTCTAAAGCTAATACTGAAATAAGTCAAGGTTCTACACAATGCCCATAGTACAAAATAATTTACTACTTACACCAATGTTCACTGATATATAACGCTTGTTGGACTGTATGATGAAAAGTAACTAAATGTTATTACCTTGCATGTTAGTTACTGAGGTGATCTGGTTAGTAATCCCAACACTGATGACTGTCAGATGCAAGAAACAAGTGTCTATACTCTCCACAGTGGCCCTAGCCTTCACTCTCTGTATCTTACCACTCACACTTAATCAAATCAGGGGAGAGCAGCAGCAAAACCTGCTTACTCTGTAGTTCATCTGTCTAGACTGCACACATGTACCTTGAAGGCATTTGGTTTGCCTCCCAGAACTTCCTTCTATACCCATGGTAGACTATGTCATCTCTATGTGTCTACATACCCTGTACTCATCTCAATAACACTAAGCATGCTTTGTTCTCACCTGCATTCACTCAGCTGGACTCTGTGTAGCACCTGGACTTGAGTCACCAGATGAGAAGCAGCTCTTAGGCTGGCCTGTTGGTAGCCCTACCACTAAGCACGGGAAGTCTGCCTCCCCATGATAAACGCAGGGTCCTGTATAAGCTGATTGTGTGAGCCTAATAAAATGGCACCTCAAACCTCATGGACAACCTATGCCATCCTGAAGGGAAGGACACATTCAGCAAAGTGGTATGGGGAAGGGGGAAGCAGACCCAAGGAGCCATAGTTATAGACTGAGATGCTCAAGTTCTGGGGAAGGAGCCACAGCTAGGCTCAGGGGCCAGTACTCAAGGATCTGTTCTCCATAGACCACTGTGTAAACAACACTCACAATCTGTTTGCAAGGAACACCTTAACTTACCCCACTATCCTGGAGTGTCTGCTAAAGGCAGATCTTTTCATACTCAACAATGTATTGACTTAGGCCACACATGGCCACCTTGGGCTCAGTCTCTGTCTTAATTAGGGTTCTATTGCTGGGACAAAAACAGCATGACTAAAAAGCAAGTTGGAGAGGAGTTTATTCTGCTGACATTTCCAGATTATAGTCCATCGCTGGAGGAAGTCAGGACAGAAACTCAAGCATAGCTGGAATCTGGAGGCAAAGCTGATACAGAGGCCATGGAGAGGTGCTGTTGGCTGACCTGCTTTACATGGCTTGACCAGCCTGCTTTGTTATAGAACTTAAGACCACCACCCCAGGGATGGCACCACCCACAATGAACTGGCCCATGCCCCACTGATCACTAACTGAGAAAATGCCTTAAGAGTTGGATCTCATGGGGGCATTTCTTCAACTGAGGCTACCTCCTCTCTGATAACTCTAGCTTGTGTCAAATAGACACACAATGAAGCAATACAGTTCCCAAGGCCCTTATCTGTCCACGGCAGATGGGAAAGCTTGCCCCTTGCTGTTGTTACTGTGAGAATGCATGGCCACTGACGTGAAGGATGTACTCCATAAATAAAGTTAAGTAACTTTTCAACAGAATCCTTATTTTGGGATCCCACTTTTGGTGACTATGAAAGTCTTGCATCTCAGGGCTTGATAGGGTTAAATAAAATGATCATTAAAAGTGAGTTAATATTCAAATAAAGCCTGGTCTGATGTGAGGAGAGGATGGTACTGGGCACAATATGCTCATGAAGATCTTCACATACTCACTGGGGTATTCTGCTACTTGATGTCTCTACCGCCATTAAGAAAAGTTTTTTGGTTGGGCGGTGGTGGCGCACGCCTTTGATCCCAGCACTTGGGAGGCAGAGGCAGGCAGATTTCTGAGTTTGAGGGCCAGCCTGGTCTACAGAGTGAGTTCCAGGACAGGCAGGGCTATACAGAAAAACCCTATCTAGAAAAACCAAAAAAAAAAAAAAAAAAAAAAGAAAGAAAGAAAGAAAGAAAGAAAGAAAGAAAGAAAGAAAGTTGTTGTTTTTTTTTTTTTTCCCAAAATAGCTGCAGCTTTCTAATATAATAGTTATATATGTTTTAAGTTATATTTTCAGAGCAGGGCAGGGTTAGAGAAACATTCAGTTTTGAACACTGGAGGGTAAGACACTATAGATGTTTATTTAGCTGTAGTCAGGAGCTGATGCAGAGGCCATGGAGGAATGCTGTTGACTGGGTTTACTTTTCAGGGCTTGCTCAGTCTGTTTTCTTATAGAACCCAGGACCACCAGCCCAGGGATGGCATCATTAACAATGTGCTGGGCCTTCCCCCATCAATCACCAATTTAAAAAAATAACCTTACAACTGGATTTTATTATTTCCTCAACTGAAGCTTTCTCCTTTCAGATAACTCTGGCTTGTGTCAAATTTACATAAAACTAGCCAGCACAGTCTCCCAGAGGTGAGACTCGAAAATTAACATTTTGTAGAAAAAACACAAGGGGAAAAAAGCAAGACCAAAGACATTCGCTATGGTGAGGATGAAGTGTACTTACTATGGATGTGGTCTTATATTCTTTCTTCCCTATTAGTCTCCATCTGGAAATCCCTCCCTAAGCAAGCCTTAAGCAAGGATGAGGCAGGAACATAAAGCATGAGTTGTCGCCATTTATCTACTACATAAAGGTCCATTGGTCAGTGTGAAGATCTGATGGTCACCCTGTGCTCTCAGCATACTCTGACCATGCAGCAAGTCAGAATGAACACAAGTAAGGGCACTATAACTCTCCTGTTCCAACCTAGGCACAGAGCAATGGAAAGAAGGCAGAAGGCCCAATGTTCAGGAACTACATTCCAACTCCATATAGAAAGCTGGGGCTTAAGTCACAGCACTTCTCACTGACAACACTCATGGGTCTTTCTATTTTCTAGTATCTTCAATTTCTTTTTCCAGTGTTTTAAAGCTTTCATTGTAAACATTTATTCGAATTTTTGAACCATGAATTATTATTTTAAAAACCAATGTTTGTTATTAGAATATAGGAAGGCTCTTGATTTTTTTAACAGTAATTTTATATACTACTATCCTGCTGAAAATGCCTTAGGAATTTGATGATTGTCTTTAAGATCTCTTGTGTATAAATTTCTATTTGTAAATAGGGATATTCTTACTTTGTTTATTCTTTTCATTTCTTTCTCTTGTCTCAATGTTGTAGCTAAGACCTCAAGGACTATACTAAAACAAACAAAAACCTAGAGACAGTGGACATGTGGACACCTTGTATCTTGATCCTCATTTTAGTAGATATGCCTTGCTTTTCCCCATTTAGCATAATGCTAGTTGTAGATTCGTGTATATGTTTGTTTTTTTTTTTTTAAATAGTCTTTGTCCCTTAGGGCTATTTATCATGAAGGATGTTAGGTTTTGTAAACCAACCAACTAACCAACCAACAAACAAACCTTTCTGCAGCTACTAAGAGGAACACAAATTATCTCAAGTCCCCATCCCTGAAAGTCTGGAATGAAGCCAACTTGATCATGGTGTATTTTATGTATTTTTTAATTCTGTCTCCAAGTATTTTACTGAGAATTCTTGCATGTATATATCCATCAGGAAGACTGTACAATAACTTTCCATTTTGGTTGTGTCATCTGTGGTAAGGTATTACTGAATTTTGCAAAGAGAACTTGGTAGCACTCCATCTTTTTTTTTTTTTTAACTTTGTAACTTCTCTCTCAACTTGAAACTACTTCAAAGTCTAATTTCTTCATTTTAGCAGATTTTCAAATCTTTATATAACTGAAATTTTACTGAATCTTTTTAGCATTCTCCAAGAATACTATATTCATACCAAGCACACTAGCTGTCTGACAAATTTCTCCTCCAATAAGAATAAGTCTCTTAGAAGCAAAGTTCAGAATTTTAAAAACATCAGATTCCAGATTGTCCCACTTCCTCTTTTACTTCCATAACTTGAGATACAGACTGAAACCAGCAAAAATTCCATTTCTTAAGGAATTCTTTTTCGATTACTCACATCTCACAAGAAACAATCAATTCAGAGCTGTACTACATTAAAAACAAAACAAAAACTACTGAAACCAGTGTTCTTAAAATGAGATGAACACAATATATGGCCACTTGGGAATCCTGTTCTTAATAATTATATAACAAAGTTCCCTGAATTATAGTCAGCTACTAAAACAATGCCATTAGCTGCTAATACAGAACCTGGAAGACTAGACCACACTTATCCATGAGCAATACTACCCTGCCTCCATGTGCATCCGTCTCTAGATCACCTTCCCTTCACTGCTTCCCCTGAGTCAGACAGGACAGCCATCACGACCCAGCTGAGAAGACAAAGAATCTAATACTGCAAAACGTTTTCAAGACTGCCAGTAGTTAGCTCCAAAATTCTTTCGGCTCTAATGAAAGATTATTGACATGTGGATTTCTACTTGCATTATTTCCTTATGAAGTTTTTAGAACAATCATCTATCTCAACAGTGAGGCATGTCCTCTAAATTTTTGGAAGAACATGACACTACAGAATATTTCCTGGTCAGCTTCCTGGTTTCAAAACATATGCAGTGAAAAGAGCATGAAAAAGAGTAGTCATTCCACTCCTGATCCTGTCTTGGAATATCTTCTTTCTACCCTCCCCAAAACTTCATTAAATGTCATAGAAAGATTCATATTACATATGCTGTTGGTAGAAGGCAGGAGGAGGTCACAGAAAAATAAAACAAATTCAGTTTTCCCTATATTTTGGGAAGATTCTTAACTATAATTATCTGCAACATTGTAATTTATAATCAGAGATTTTGACATTTTAGTTAAAGATATACTTAAGTATTTAACTTTCAAGAAAAAAAGCAAAACTTGAGCAAATTTATTTTTAAAAAGTCAAATTTTTAAATAAAAACCATATACAAGGCTTTAAATTTTTTCATAACTTATCACATTTTCTTTGTCCATTCTAATTATATCTAAAACAGACGTGATAGTTAGACTAAGTCATTTGGTCTAGCTGCTGTTGGTACTCCCAGACCATTTTATTCCTATGTAAGAAACCTTGGGAAGTAGTATAGTCCTTAAACCCTTCTGGTTCCTTCTCTAGCCTATGACTCATTTCACACAAGAGACAGGTCAGGGTTTCTTTCCACCTGGTGTGTGTGCTACTGGGAGCCAGAGGACCATTTTCATTTGGTGGAAGTCACTTTCCCAGAGGCGATGGCCATTAACAGAGATTTTCAACTGGATCACCTAGGAAACAAGCCTCTGGGCATGTCTGTGAGATTTTTAAGACTGAGATAACTAAAGTAGGAAGATACACCTTAAATGTCGGTGGCACATTTTCATGGGATAAAGGCCCAGGCTACATAAAAAAGAGAAAGTGAGCTGAGTACCAATCGTCATCTGTCTGCTTCCTAACTGCAAAGATAACGTAACCATCTGTTTCATGTTCCTGCTACCAAGGACTTCCCATCATGATGGACTCTATCCCTCAAACTGTGAAGCAAAATTAACCTTTCTTCCCTTAAGTGGTTTTTGCCAAATATTTGATCACAGCAATGAGAACAGTAAACAATGCAGCTATAGCTGCTATTCTTTAATTGGAAGTAGAGGGAATGCTGACGTTTCTCCGACAGCCACTGCTTTCATGTTTCTTGAATAACAACATCCCCTTTGTGGATTGCCTGAGCAATACACACTACACAGGTTCTTCAGAATCTCAAAGAAGAAATCAGACAACAATAAAGTATATAAAAAGTTATACAAAGGAAACCGGTTGTTCCAAAATTTAAGAACAACTTGAAATTTTTACCTTAGGATCCATAGTCAGAACTGAATCCTATAGACTAGCAGACTGTCCTGTGGAAGCAAAACTATAATTGTTGCCTCTAAATTTAAGGGAATCACTGTAGGAAGCACCCAGACAAGTTCTAATCCTGGAGCTACTGCGTATTTGTTTGTTTGTTTTTTTAATTAATTAATTTACTTATTTTACATCCCAATATCAGCCCCGCTTCCCCCCTCGCCTTCTCTGAGAAAGGAGAATTCCCTTCTGGGTATCTTATCCCTGCCCCCTCCTCAGGCACATCAAGTCACTGCAGGACTAGGCCCATCCTCTTCCACAGAGGTCAAACAAGGTGGCCTAGTTAGGGAAATAGGCAGGGAACAGATGTAGGGATAGCCCTGTCTCCAGTTGTTGGGGGACCTACATGAAGAATAAGTTGCACATCTGATAAAAGTTTCTTTATGCTTCAATCACTCAAAAGCAGAAGGGTTGATTGAATGCTGAACTGGAGTGGAGACTGTCCAAGTCAGGTGGTTTAAGTGTATGGTCCAACTGCCAGTGTTTGCCATCCTCCCTCTTCTGCTCTTTTTTAAAAAAAAAAAAAAAAAAGATTTGTCTTATTATTTTCATGTATATATGTTTATGTATGCATCTGTATAATCCTGAAGAATTGAGAAGAGGATGTCAGATCCCCTAGAGCTATCGGAGGTTATAAGCCTCCCTACATGGGCGCCGGGAATTGAACTCACATTCTCTGAAAACAAGTGCTTCCTACTGTGGAACCACTTCTCCAGCTCCTCTTCTTTTTTTTTTTTTAAAGATTTATTTACTATTATATGAAAGTTCACTGTAGCTGTCTTTAGATACTCCAGAAGAGGGTGTCAGGTCTCATTACAGATGTCTGTGTGCCACCATGTGGTTGCTGGGATTTGAACTCAGGACCTTCAGAAAGCAGTCAGTGTTCTTACCCACTGAGCCATCTCACCAGCCTACTCCAGCTACCCTTCTACTTCTTTTAACTTTTATGCGAGAAGCTGTGAAACTCACAATTGTTATTCTGACTTAATCCAGTCTGTAGATAGTCTCACTTTGACTCTGTCTTATGTGGCTGACCAGCACTTGGCTTTTTCTAGTTGAAGCAGAACACATATGCTCATTTGCAGGCAAGTCTGTGAACAGTATGAAAGGTTACAGGGTCACCTGTTACAAAGAAACTTAGTACACAGCTATCTGTATCCAGAAACAAGTATATGTAAGAAAACAACATCTGTCTGAATCCACTGTATGACAGAGGCAAACACTCAAGGAAGCGTAAGTTAGGATGTACAACTAGTATCCATATCCACATGCTAATACATGGCCACTGATTTAGTAGGAGACATATGCCAAGACTGCATAAGATGTAGGTAAGGTCAGAGTGAAGAACATATGAAAACAAATATAGAGACTGGAACTGTGAAATCTCACCTGTCCCATTAACTATGATCAGGAGTAGCCTGGACAATCAAACACTTTCTCTTTTCACATGCCCTTAAATTGGATCAGGCGTCTGGTGGCAATTTTAGCTCTTCCCTCATGAGGGTAAGTGTTAATGTGGGGTATGCAGCCAACTACATACGACAGGTAAATTGAGAAAGAGAATTTATTTTCAAACCCTGCCCTTTCTAGATTCAGGAATACACCTTCTAACACAGAGAGACATATAGACAGATACATACACACACACATACACACACCATGGTACTCTCACATAACACAAGCAAATAAAAAAAGAAAATTAGCCCATAGGAATTAGAGAGCCTCTGACCTCTAGAAAGTGAACTGCAAGTAGTAGCTATCATTGCTGTAGAGGGATCACCAGTTTCTTATGCCCCAGCATTCACCTTCTGGTGGCCTTAGGAGTCTTTAATGTACAGCTTTATCATTACACATATTAGGATCTGCAAGTTCCAAAATGCAGGCTAGGGATCCTGAGCCAAGCCTTTGTAAGGTCAGATTCATCACTGCGGTTTTCAGTGTGAGAGTTTATGGCACACTTATTTTGGCAGTTTACCTAACTATATCATTTCTTACCTTGTGGAAGCAGTTTTCTTTCTTAAAGAACAAACATGATTAGAACGGGAGGGGTGGTTACAGCTTGTCTCTTGACAGTTTGCCATGGAGGGGTGGGGAGAGGCTGGAGAAGGTAGGTATACCTGTTCCTATCCTGTGCAGCCACCACGGGGAGATATACTGCTCAGAATGGCCAAGGCACTAGAGGAAAATTTTGAAAATGCTTTTAAAATTAAAGGGCCAAGTTTAGTCTCCCCATACATACAAATTGTTCTTGAGTATACAAACAAAATATGAGGAACTGTCCCACAAACATCCATTGTGTAGAAGAGAAAGAGAAGGTAGAAAGCTGTCCTTGAAAAATAATTATATTTACTCAGAGGGAACTGTACTACAAAAAAAACAAAACAAAACAACCAACCAAACAACAACAGCAACAAAAACCCAGCAATTTGGGAAAGAGCAGAAATGAAAGGTTCAAAATTAAAAGCCTCTGCTTTGTTTGGACCTGCGTGATATTTGCTGTGGTCTTTTCCACAGGCATGTCCCCTCCACAGCAGTCCTAGAGTATCTGGAGACATGATAGTGGGAGTGAATCCCAAGTAATGCCTAGCAAATCATCATTTCATCACCCCTCACATTCTTGTAAATACCACACAACACACAGCGCACCTTACCTTACCACATTCTACTATACAATCATTATGAAAAACATGGGGAGGCAGTTTCACTTACATGGTTAATGAAGAGACTCTTGCGCTTTTCTCTCACTGTGAAAACAAAACATGGGACAAAAATGTTATATGCTTGCATATCAACCCCTGCAGGTGGCAGAGAAATGAGCCTCTTTGCTATGCTCCTATTATCCTACCAACCAAGAAGCTACACAAATGGCAGCTGTAAACTTGATCAACAGAGGTCAATACACAGCCACTTAAATAATACCATAATAACTATATCTGAAGTCAACTGAAGACAGATTTTCATTACCTGAATGAAGTACTGGTATATCTTATGAAAATTATATTTACCCAATACTTTAAGATAATTAAGAGAATTATTTACCTAGAACCCAAATGGATTTTTATAGATCAATATTATATGAATGATTAGTAAGAACATTGATATCCCTAATAGCAGACCAAGTGACATAGAACAAAATTGCTCTGCAGTGGAAGATACTTGGTTCCTCTGGCCAGTACTGTGAACAGGCCTGAGCTTCTTTCTGTTTTAGGAGGCTCCAGGGAGTATTTGCAGTTTCTTCACTCAGGGAGACAAGTGAGCCTCCCATACTAAATGCTGCTTTGTCCAGCCTTGCTCCTGCATGTTTTGAACTGCACTGCATGCCATTAGCCTCAGTTTTTGTCAGAATGGGCAACTTTCAGCCTCAGAAACCAGAAGGTTGTCAGAGAACACAAAGAAACTTGTGATAAACTACTGTCACTATATGTTGTGTTGTTCTTTCTAAAGATTAACTTTTATGGGCATACACTAGTTCATCAGCTAACCAAGTAGTTCCTTGTAGAGAATATGAAGGACAGGGTTCTGCAAGAAGGTACTAACTCAACAAAGTACAAATTCAGCTTTTCATCTGAGCAAGCATTTATCCTGTGGTTTGTACCCACAAAGCCCTCTGGCCAATAAGTTGGAAGCCTTGGAGTTTTCTACACTTACAGTTGTTCTAGATTCATAAGGAAACACCTCTTGGTGCCTCCAATGTAGCTGAGCCAACGACCTGGCCCTGCAAGTGAAGGGACCTTGTTCTTAAGCACTTATAAATGAAAACTGAAAGAACGAAACTAAAGCTACCAGAAGAAAGGAAGAGCTCCCATGATCATGGATTGGTAAGGTTCAATACTGTGAAAATGGTCATCCTACTAAAAGCAATTTACATATCCAACACGATCTCCTTCAAAATTCCAGTGCAGGGTCAGACCTTTAATTCCAACACTCCAGCATCAAAAGCATGAAGATCTTTCGAGTTATACGTCAGCCAGAGCTATATTTTAAAACCTTACCTCAAAATAAACAAACAAACCCACCCAATGCAATTCTTCACAGAATTTTTAAAAAACAACCTTAAAGTTAATATGGAAATACAAAAGAATACAGAAACTCAAAATAGACAAAAGATTCCTGAACAATGAAAATGCCATATCACCATCCCAGATTTCAAGTTATTCTACAAAGCTATAGCAATAAAACCAGCAACTGGCATAAAAACAGTCGATAGAACTGAAGTCCATACTTACATAGCCACCTGATTTTTGATAAACAGGCCAAAACTATACATCGGAGAAAAGACAGCATCTTCAACAAATAGTGTGCTGGTAAAACTGTTTAGCTATCTGTGGAATAAAACTAGGTCAACATTTCAGGTCTCGCATAGGATTCAACTTCAAATAGATCAAGGACCTGAACATAAGATCTGATAATACTCTGAGTCTGTGAGAGGAGAAAATAGGGAATATACTTTAACTTACATGACTAAGAAAAGATATTCTAAACAGTATGCTGGAATACTGGCTTCAGGACCTGCAACCACTAAATGAGACCTCATAAAACTGACAAAGCTTCTGTACTGAAGGAAAGAGGCAGTCTACGGAATGGGAAAAAAATACCAGCTATACTTCTGACAGAGGGTTAATCTACAATATACAAATAACTCAAAAAACTAAATGTCAAGAAACCAATCCAACTAAAAAGTGGGGCACGTAATTAATCAGAATTCTCCAAAGATAATATACTAATGGCTGAAAAATAACCCATAGCCATCAAGGAAATGCAAATTAAAATTTATTTGAAATTGTACTTTACCCTGATCCAAAAGGCTAAGACTAAAGAATAAATGTTGGTCTGGATATAGAAAAAGGCATATTTACTGATGGTGGAAACACAAATTAGTACAGCCACTATAGAAATTAGTGTGGAAGCTCCTCAAAAAGCTAAAGATAGACCTACCATATGAGCTAGCTATACACTTCGTCTCTCTCCAAAGGACTATATCCTACTGTCCAGAGACCAAATCATCCATATTCGCTGAAGCTTTAATCACAATAGCCAGAAAATGGAAACAATCCAGATGTCTATTATCCAATGAAGCGTTATATTTTTACAATGGAAAAATCATTCAGCTAATAAGAAAATAGAAATTCAAATTTTCCTGGTAAACAGATAGATCTGGAATCATTCTTGACAGAGGTAACCCAGCAAGTCAAATAGTGCATATTCTCTCTAATATGTGGATTTTAGTTTTGAATTTTTACATAAACATGTTTAATAAATTAAAGTGCCCATAGAGGTCTAGAAATTAATAAACGGTCATAGGAGTAGAGGATGCTTTAAGAGAAGGGAGATAGAACACAGGTGGTATGAAGAGGAAATAGAAAATAATGGGGCAAGAAGGATTAAGTGGGGTAGAAGAGGGATATAAGGGAGGCTTCGTAAAGAAGTTACATGGAAACCTACTACTGTAGAAGCTTTCTAAAATAAATGTACTATATTAAAAAGTTTAAATGGAGTCATCCAATAAGGAAGGATGACGGAAATGACACCTCAACAATACAGACAATCAGGTACCTCACGTTAGCAAATAAACCCCAATATCAGAATGGGTTATCTCTTTTTGAGTTGTTTGCCAGTGAGATTCCACAGACCCCTAAACACTAACTAAACTTCGTGAGTTCAAACTCACTTTGTAAATTCAAAACCAGCTCGTTCTACATAGACATAGGACAGCATGTACAAATGCGTGCATGCATGCATACATACACACACACACACATACACACACACACACACACATCAAAATATAACTGTTGAGCCCTAGCTTGGAATGGATACCAAATCTGCACTTTGTTGAGCTCATAAATTGACCAGAGGTCAAGAACACAATGGCCAGAACACAAAGTGTTCTGTAAGAGGATGTTAGCTCACACTTCCTAGCCCTGGGCAAGGCATCCTGGTGAGGTCATTTCCACAAGGATGAAGGAAGGGAGCTTGAATGTAGGCAGATCTTCATTTATTTCTAGATCCAGATCCTGAGGACTAGGATATTCTGTACATTCAAGAGGAAATACAAATGAGCAAGGAGGAGACAACAGGGACAGAAAGA
>JADRCD010205810.1:0-10290 GCA_019843815.1 Montemys delectorum | reverse complement strand
TGGAGGGTCCCCCCAACCTCTTATCTCCTGAGGTGGCCTATTTCCATTCTTTCTGCTGCCCCTCAGGGCTTCAGTCTTTTTCTCTCACCCAATACCAGATCAGGTAATGAAGTTTCCTTACAATCTTGGATTTCAAAGGGCTTTTACTTAAAGTTGTCAGTTGACTTTTATAGAATGCCTTCTGTAAGCTTTTCCTTACTCGATCCAATCCATTGATATGCTGCATTAGATTGCTTAATATTCAGTATTCTTGGTTTAGCTTGAGAATTATGATTTGGTCATGGCAGATTGTACACTCTAGAATACATTTGAATTTGATTTGCCAGCATGTTCTTTGGGAATTTTTTTTCCATTTGCCTTCATAAATGATGATAACCTGTAAATTCATGTAAGCATGGATGTGAATGCTAGCAATCTATCCATGTTAGAAGCAGGACAGGATTATTTCCACTGTAAGTAAAATACAGTAGATAATCCCATATTTATAATAAGAGACTTCGGTGTTTCTTAATAATGTATTAATAAGTAGAGCTGTACACCTGAAGAATTTTTATGTCTTTGATCATGGGGTGCATTGGCCTATTTTCTTGTAATATGTCATCTAGTTCTGTATCAAAATACTGTTTGCATCTTGAAATAATTTGAGAAATATTCTATAGACTTCAATTTTCTGGGAGATATTAGGTAAGCATGGTGCTACTGTTTTCTTGAATATTTGGTGGGAATGGCTTTAAACGCCAGTCTCATGAGCAGACCCATGGGATAAAAAAATGATGTCTACATGGTTTGCTTGAGAAACTGAATCTAGCACTTGTAGTAGGGAGCGAGCCTAGACACTGAAGAAAACATATTCCAATTGCCAATGTCCCTGAAGATAAAGCTTCTGGCTAATTTTGGAAGACTTGGGGAGATTTGTTAACATAGGAGAGAAAGTGGCTCTCTCTGATGAAAACTGAAAGGAATGTGTACTTCATGGGAAGGCTGTAAGAAGGCTGTCACCATGGACACTGAGGAGTGACACCTCTTGCCTGGAGCTTCTCATGTAGCTGAACAAATCTAGCCTGGCTTCACACATGCTCTTTGAAGTGCCAAAAATGAAATCAGGCCAGAACATTTTTGAGGAACTGGGGTTTTCAAAGACTATCTTGGATTTCCTTTTCTTTGTATGTTTAAACAACCATAAAGGAAAGAAAAATCCAAAGGACTTATTCATAACACCACTCTGCAAAGCTGCTGGCTGCCTCCAACTTTGAAGATTTGTCATATGAACAAGTACAATCTGGACTTGGTCTTCTATGCTAGACATGGTGTCCAGGGAATTTCCTTCCACACTGTTCATTGTGTTGAAGGAAACAGTACTGCAATATGTGTTCTATTGCCACGGCTGCTCTCACCAAGTTGCCTGGCATTGCATCAGCTCTCAGCATAGGACAGGGCCAAATAAAAAGCTTAGTAAGACCAATTGTAAGAATAGTGACGTGGGCTTATTTGAAGATCAAAACTACAGTATTCTGTAATCTGTTATAGCTCTTGAAGATATCTCCTAAGATACAAGTTTTCTAAGAGTATCTTTTGGGATTTCCTTCTGCCCTTTGAGTCCAAGAAAACCTGTGTGTTAGTAAAGCATGAATACCTTACTAATGTTAAGAACTGTTGCCAGGAGGAAGCCACAGTCAACATCTCTAGAAGACTTATTGAATTACAGATTAGGGCTCACTGGTATCATTGTGAATGATTTGGCTTTGCCAGTGTGGGTGGCATTATTTTAACCACAGAACACCCTGCACTGTGATTCTTGTTGTAAACTGAAGGTCTGTGGTATCAAACTTCAGTACAGTCTCTATCTGGGATGTGAACCTGCTAAATGTGCACATGGCAAATGTGTCTTATTCAAATAGCTCTGGGGGAAAGAGAGCTCCCATTTGAATAGTGCACATCTGTTTTCCCATCTGGTTCTCATAACAACTGTGGGCAGTGACTGAGTCAGAGTTTATCATTGGCTTGTTTGAAGGTGGAGAAGTGGAGAGTAAGTAATAGAAGGGAATTTGCCAGGCTTATAAAGCAGGTCTGAAGCAGCTAAGATTAGAACTTGCAGCTTCCAACCCAGACTCTCATGGCAGTACCAGTGCAGTGATTTTTTTCAGAATGAAAACATATATATTGTAGCTAAGGGTTCAGTTTGAAAGATCAAAATACACCTCCATCCCCAAGCCACAGTTAAAATCAACATTACACTGCTGGAGTTAGATTTGTTAATTTTTCTCACTAGCCATAGGGTTCTGGGTGGGTTTTCTTTAGCAGAGATGTGCCTCTTCCTGTGGAGTGGGCCTCAAATCCAATCAGAAGGCAGTTAATTACCTTTTTCCCCAACCCCTGGCTGCAAAACAGTCCTACCACCAATTGCACAGTAGGTATATCTTGCTAGTAGGTTAATGCTATAGCACAAAAGTTTCAAAGCTGAATAAGACTGTTTGTGACAATTCTCCTCCAGCATCCTGTGTAGCACCTTCTAGTTCTATGGACAATGATCAGCAGGGAGGACACTTACAGCCTAGCTCCTGCCTGATTTCTGTGTCCTCTAACCAAAGTATGCTGTTTTGTCAATGTAGAATTGGATGTTTTGTGAAATTTTCAATTGTTACAACTATATACAGGACACCTAAAATGTGCATCACATCAGATACTGATTCTGTGGTTGGCTCTGTCCATTTTGGTGGCATCTCAGGACTTACATGTTGTATCTTAGGAGTAAGGAAATGATAACAGAAAATATGGAGGTACTGAAATGTATGAGTTCCACCTCATATACTCATTGTAGCCTAAGGTGTGCACATCTTTAGACTTCATAGCTAGATAGCCCAGGTCACTGACATTAAATGTGAGAATTTGTGTTTTAGTCATCCCTCAGTACCCACCAGGCATATTTCCCAGGACCACTGTCTGTTGAGATCTTTTGGTGCTTCTTCTAGAAATTTGGCATTTGTCACTGGGCTCAGACAGGGAAGTAGGGTTAGGTAAGACTATTAGAAACAGAGACCATGGGGCTTTGTTTACTACTTAGCTGAATTATTACTTTATTCGATCTCTTTGCTTACTACTCTACTTAATTATTACCTTGTGTGATCTTTTGGCTTACTACTTCACTTGATTACTATCTTGTGTGATCTCCTTGTTTACTACTTCGCTTGATTACTTTGTCTTTGATCCAAGAACTGACCATGGGTTTTGAATGTACCTAGAATGACATAAAAGCAGGCTGGAGAAAGGTAAGGCTGCTTCAGTCTCTGCACTGACCGGAGTCATGTTACCACTAACATGTTGTCTAATTGTTTTTCTTCTTCCTCTTCTTCTTCCTCTTCTTCTTCTTCTTCTTCTTCTTCTTCTTCTTCTTCTTCTTCTTCTTCTTCTTCTTCTTCTTCTTCTTCTTCTTCTTCTTCTTCTTCTTTTTTCAATCCTCACTCCCTCCCTCCCTTGAGATCCTGTTGACTGACTGAGGTGACTTGGTCACATGTCACCCAAATTTCATGGATGTCAGAGTTTCTCCTATGTTTCCTTGAATGCTAGCACTTGCATACAACCTATGCCTCTCCTCCCGTGTACCTTATCATGTCAAGATCACAGGTTGCGCATCCATAACTCACAAACACCAAATAGAAACTTTTTGATCTCTAACATGATACCAGAAGAAGAAAATTTCACACCATGAACCTTGCTTCATATACAAAATGATTGAACCCTTTGTATGACATCTCCTTCAGTCTGCGTGTGTAAGGGCACTTGAACCATAAATGAGCAAAACTATCTGGGCCGCACACTCTCTTGGGCTCTATGCTTCTCTAGAGACTGATGTTGTTCAGTTAAAGGGTTGCCTGCTAAGTCCCTTGATGAGCTGACACTTGTGCCCAGGTCTAGGACTGCTGTCTCATTGTACTTTTCATCAAAAGCCACTTAAGTAAATTTTACTGAAGGAACACACACACACACACACACACACACACACACACACACTCACTCACTCACTGAAACTGAAACCTCTGTATTTCACATTCCTATTGTTCACTTGAGGCACAAATTTCCACTCCCTACATTTTGGTTCTTACTCCCTGCCTGATTTTTTTAAATAGATTTTTGGATCAATGGATTAGCCCAACTCCCTGACTCAACTCACAGACGTTCTCCAGTAAATATTAAGATTTTCCATCCCTACAGCAATATAGAAATGGCCTTTCCCGGGGACATTATGTTCCCAGGCCTTCTGCCAAGGCAAGAGCAGATACTGTTCCACCTCAATTTCACTGGGTTTCTAAGAGTCTGAGATTGCACGCAAGCTAGTATGCAACTTTTGATGAAATGATGCTATTAATTAGGCCCATTGAAATCTTTATCTGTTTCCTAATAGAGACAGTTCAGAGAGTGTTGGGAACGTTGTGTCTGCTGCTAGGGAGAGGCTGCGAGGAGAACTGCACGGAGTCTCTGTTCTCAGCCCTGCACTGTCTTCCTGGAGGTCACAAGATCCAGAGATACTGTAGGGCGGGCTCGCTTTTCTGAGTGAGACGAGCACTGAGACTGATGTGGGGGAAGTGGCTTTCTCTCTCATAAACTGTTAACATTTGGATTCTAGCAGAGTGGCAGTTTGGAAACTCGGTTCCTATATTAGCACATTTAAATAAAATCCTTCAAATTTTAGATCTTAGGGAGACCTTATCTTCAGAGACAATTATATTCTCTCTCTTGTTCTTTCTGTTTCTGTCTTCCTTTCTGTCTGTCTTCCTTCCTTCTTCCTTCCTTTCATTCATCTCTCTTTCTTCCTCCTCCTCCTCCTCCTCCTCCTCCTCCCCCTCCCCCTCTCTCTCTCTCTCTCTCTCTCTCTCTCTCTCTCTCTCTCTCTCTCTCTCTCTCTTTCTTTCCTCTCTTTGTATCACAAGGGCATGAGCTGTCAGTGATTTTGTGGCTTTTGATAAGAGTTGTTGTTACACTGTGGGTGGCTGGAAGCCAGTCTGCTGAATGAGTTCTTTGCTCTACCAGGGCTCTGTCACGTCCTCCTCTATCTGGTATCAGGCTCAATGACTTAGGGCTCTCCTTAACTTAGAAAAGCCAGGATTCCAACATTTCCTTAAGAAAGTCGTTCAGATGTTTCTCTGAAGCATTTAAGAACCAAAGTGGCATGCAGAGACATGAGAGTCCAGAAAATAGTGTCTAAAGCCACTATGTTGTAAAAAAAAAAAGTATTGCCCATATAAAGGCAGGTCCCCAGGATCTTGCCTATGGCCAATGACCTCATCCAAATGTGTTCATAGAAGAATTTCACCTGGAAGATAAAGAAGGACAGACTGACATGTTAAGGCCTCTGAGCTGCAGGCAAAGATTTCTGCTCCAGGTGCAACTAGATTCTTCTTCTAGATTCTAACATCCCTGGCTCAGGAGTAGCACCATTAATGTTCTTCCCACATTGTCTGCAGAATTGTTAACTTTTCCATCTATGTGGTTTGTGCCTATCATCCCTTGCTAGTTAGAGGCAGTTGACTTGGCATCTCCAGGCAGAGGACACAGCTGATCTAGGAGCCTTGGTGAAGAGATGTGTTACACCCCATCATCCATTCTGGGAGGTATCTGGTACATATATCTTCCTCATGTAATAAATGTGAAGAGTAGCTTTCTACCAGCCCCAGATCTACTTGGTCCATATCTATTGTCTTGGTCCTCTAACTTACACCCTGTTTGTGAGTTTGCCTCCCAAATGAAGCATTTGGTGGAAATGTTTTAAAATTGGGTGTGTTTTTGCTATCTCAGCCCATCTCGTGTTATCCCATCACTTAGACATTCCTGAGTTCTAACCACGGTCCTTGAAGTTGACAATGCTTGATTCTTGCTGCCCTTTCCCCTCCCATTCTCTGCCTTTGCCTCGGTGGCTACAAAGCCATCTTGCTTTGTCTATAATAAGTCATGCATACGTTTCACTCAGAACCTTGCTCCACCCTGATGGGCTTGCCCCACACTTTGTTTTTTTTTACCCTTCATTCACCTCCCTGGAGAGTGTCCTAGAAATGTTATCTAGATCTGGTCACTCTGTGTTCCATAGTTTATTTTATTTTCCTTTATAGTTCTTGTTCTGACTCAATGTTGGGTCAGTTCCTGGCTCCCAGCTAGAATGAGCACCATGAAGGGTGTGGTTTTGTCTGTCATGGTCTTATGCTCCCCAGCATCAAGAACAGTGCCTGACCCATAGGACATGCTGAGCAAATGAAATAAGGATGTGATGTGGTGTGTGTGTGTGTGTGTGTGTGTGTGTGTGTGTGTGTGTGTATGGGAAGAAGTAACTTATGAGATGTAGGTCTATACATCCTAGTTTAATTTCACTAAAAGAGTTTTGCATTTTGTCCTAGTTGATGTTCCATCCAGAATCTGCCCATCTTGAAACTGTCCTAGAACCTCTGAGAGACTGTCACTATTCCCCTAAGGCCTGAGGGAGAAATGCTGTGCTGTCTAAACTACCTTACACTATCTTCCACTGAGAATTTTTCTCAGAAAACCACAGTCCTATTTATTTTAAGAGCTAATCTTCAGAAAACCCCACACAGGGGCTAGAACGACGATTCAGCAATTAAAAACACAAACTGCTATTACAGAGGACCCAACCTTGGTTCCCATCACTCATATCGGGTGGCTCATAACTGCCTATAACTCCAGCTCCAGTGGAATCCAATATCACTGGCTTTGATGGGCACCTGAACTTACATGGTCATACTCACACATAGACACACACCTACACATAATTGAAAATCATCTTTTAAAATAAAGAAAGCAAATATAATGACTGAAGACTTGAAACATATTCTGCTGCAAAATTCAACATTTCAGCATTAGTTATTCAGACCTTAACTCTCTTTTTCTTACACTAAGGACCAGATTTGTCTATAGAGCATAATCATTCCAGAGGATGTGTTAATGTCTCCTTCCAGAGTGGTGTTAAGGTATAAGCTACCTTCTCCCACTGATTAAAAAGACCTTGCTGTATAACTGGTGAACTCTAGCCAGCCACTTGCATTTTTTAATCAGCACAAAGTCACACGTGAGGCCTTCTGCAAAGCCAATAAGTACAGGACAATTAATCTTCTTGGTTTTCTTTTCTTTCTTTCTTTCTTTCTTTCTTTTTTTTTTTTTTTTTTTTTTTTTTGAATGTAGAAAAGGTCACCAATGTTACTGTTTCAAGGAGAAAATTAAGAAGGAACACCCATAAATGGGTGATTAATTCAAAGAGGCTGGTCAGAAACCAGGTCCCTAAGTGAACATGAGTAAAATATTTGAAATTTACTGAAACAAGCAAACAAACAAACAAACAGCCAACCAAACAACCAAACAAAAAACCAGGAACAACAATCTAAAACAAAGCAAAAACCCGACGATGATGAGGTAGGGATGGTGTAAGAAAAGCTGTAGTTGTTATCAGATCGGTCTAGATCTACTTGCCTCTATCTGATACACGAATGGAGGTGGGTGTGATAGTTTTCAGAAGAACACAGTTGGTGGGCAGTATGACTGTGACTGAAGCTTGTCAATTGGTGGGAGAGTGGTCCCATGTGTTGTGCCTCTGCACTCATTATGAACTCACCAGAGTGAGTGAACTTCAAAATTTCAGAGTCCTTCCCTCCTCTCTTTTTTTCCTTTTCTTCCCTTCCCACCAGTTCCTTGTCCCCCTCCTTTTCTTCCTCTCTTCCTGTCTTCCTGTTTTGAGTTTCCCTATTTTCCAATTAGCTCCTTCTGAACTCAGTTTGTACCCAGTATAATTCAAACACTCAAGGCCTATTTCTTAGAAGAGTTTCATGTGGAATAATTCTAAGGCTCAGGAAGATTTAACCTTATCACGAACCACTTCCAATAGACCTTGGGGGACCTGATGAAGGCTGGAAATTCAGGAGTGGTTCCCTGCTTCTCAGTGCCTGTATCATTTATCATCATGGAGCATCATCCTTTTAGTCAGCATGGCCTGATCCATGAGGAAGAGCTGGTCCAATAGTCTTTCTGGAACACAGTGTTGACTTTGTTTCATTCAAGGGAAGAGGAATAGGGATGGGGGATTGTGAGGAGACTAAGACACTGCTCTTTGGTGAGGTGAGTCCCTAACTGTCCCTTTCAGGGTGGCAAGACAGAGGTCATCTTAGCCTGATAAGTTCAGGTTTGGATGAGTCTTGTTGTTTTCTTTAAAGGGCAACTGAGTCATCTTTAGTTATTCAGCTGAGAAAAGGAGGAAGATTTGAGTCAAGGTTTCCCCAAGATGGTCTCTAGAAAAAGTAGACTTGCAACAGTTATCTCAAAAATAAATTTTTATTTAAGATAAATGTACAGTTCATTTAGAGAAAAATAATTATCTACATGTCAGCAGGACTGGATGTGTTCCAACATGTGCCCTTACAACAGTGACGGTACTAAGACGGCGGTCTGGTGTGTGCATGGGCCTCCTCAGGCATCACATGTTCTTAAGCCATATTTCTAGTATCAAGTGTAATGTTTGAAAGAGACAAGACAGTTTTGTGAAAGCCAGCCATTTTGTTCAAAGACATTCTTTTCTCTCCAAGTGTACACATAAATTGAGAAATAGCCCAATGTCCCAGCAGATTCTAGAACACTCGAGATCAGTTTTGAAGTCACAGTAGCATCACTTTGTGAACAAGCCACATTTCCTGTCTCCTGTGATGTGTTCTCCACTTGGCTGCCTTGGGAACTGAAAATTATTGTATGGTAGCTTGCTTTCTCCTAATATGCCCTGCTAGGGAGTGACGCCATATCTCCAATTTCCTTTAGGGAATCTGTCTTTTTCTTAAAGCTATTCCTATTTCTACTCAGATGGCCAAGTAAAAGGACTCTACCAAGTCTTGCATCTTGAAGTCACGACTCAACTGAGTTATACTGTGCTATTCTGATGCCACACTACTGGCTTTAGAGTTCTGTGCACCATTATCCTGGTTAGGTAGGAAATCTATAACAACTGAGAAACTGCAGACAGGCTCTGCAAACCTACAGGAAAAGAGACTCAGGAAATATACAATGTGATATCCAACTTAACATTTGCACAGGACAGCACCCTCTCCCTAGACCATGGCAGCAAGCTTATTTGGTTTGGAATCTCACATCTGCAAAACCAAGATAATATTTGCTTATTAGGGTTTCTGAGAAGCTCTAAGAAAAGACAGAAGAGCACTTATTTAGCACAATATTAAGCATATAGCAAGAACCGAAGGGCCATTAAAAACACTTCAATAGCCACTTAGACACTCTGGAGGTTCCAATACTTGTTTCCATATCTTAGGAGGAGCAAAGACAGACACACACCAGCTGTGACTCCAGGGTTTAAATCCTATAGTCCTTTAAGGATTTTTCACCTCTCTGAATTGAGATCTTTCCTGAATGGTGTGATGGTAAACAAGTGTATCAGAGCTAAGTGCCCTTGCTACTTACTCACTGAGTGAAACTACCTGCCATGCTCACTGGTGAGGGCACTCACCAGTCCCTGGGCTGTGTAACAATACACACTGACAGTTATAGTCAGTACATTTGCCCATCTGAACCAGATGCCGGACACTGTGCTGAGCTCTAGGATTCCACTGATGTAGCAGACCATTGTCCCAGTGAATTCCTAGCATCTCCATCCTATAGAGATGTTTACTAATTTGCCCCAGCTAGCACACCAGGGACAAGGAAGCCTGTGCTATTGACAACAGCTCATAACCACACACCCAGCTGCCCATCTGACTTTGCCCGCAAGCACAGCCAAAAAGAAAGCCATCCTTGAGATATCCCAGAGTTCCAACCGAGCCCACACTCCCCATGCTCACTTTCCCTGTCTCACTTGCCCCAGTGTCAACACATACACACAACGGGGAAACTGAAATGGACTGCGGCCCCACTTCATTCCTGTGTCTTGGAGGAACCAGATTCAGAAACACTAAACAGACTGAAGTGACACTGTAAAGAGATGAAACCTCCAATCACAACCCTCAACTTAGGAGTCCCTAGTCCTTAGGGCAAAAAACTTACAATCAGCTTTCCATCAATAAAAAATGATGGGAATGAGACTTCTACAAACATGATCATTATCCTTTCCTTGAAGCTCTTGTGAGCTGGAGACCTCCATGCAGGATATGAGAAAATCAAGTAAACAAATAATAAACCAACAACAAAACCCACAAAGAATGTCTCATCTTCAACGCTATTTCCCTTTCTCCTTGAAAGCAAGACACTCCGCAGATTTTTTTCCATTTCTGGAATATGCCAAATTTAAGAGTCTAGAATATG